>VWPU01022376.1:0-19149 GCA_013398955.1 Callaeas wilsoni | reverse complement strand
GGCGGTGCGAGCCGCGGGGGGGCCGGGCGGCGCATGGCGGGCGGGCAGCGCGCCGCCGCGCTGAGGGAGTGCGTCGCGTGTGCGTGTCCCGGGTGTCCCGCGTGTGTATCCCGTGTCCCGCGTGTCCCGCGTCCGTCCCGAATGTGTCTCCTATGCCCCGCGTGTGTCCCCTGTGTGCGCTTTGCGTGTCCCGTGTCCTGTCACACACCCGTTGCGGCACGGGCATTTATGTGCCTGTACGAAGCTGTGTTTCTGTACTCTCTGAGGTCAAAATCGCAGCCGTACGGGTTTTGGGATGTCTGCGGTGAGAGCCGCTCGCACGACTCGGCTGATTCTCATCGCGGTGGTGAGAGGTTTCAGTGCAGGACAAGGAGTGTACACTGAGCTCAGAATTAAAGGTCATCTCGCAGTTCGCTCGCCGCCTGTGACGGCAGCGACAATCTCCTTCAGCTCACCCCACCCGTGCAGCCCCGATCCTTCTGTTTTCCGTGTCATCCCGCTTCCCCTGAGCCTCTGGATAATGTCAAACACGCTGTTTCCTGTCTTAATTGGTCTGGCCTGCTCACACACTTGAGGTCTGACTCCTGTGGTTAGAGTGTGTGCAGGCTGACTCTGGAGAGTTTTGTAAACTTGCCGGGAAGTAGCCTGTACGTGAGTCCACGCGCAGAACTATGTATTAAGTGCAAAGTCTTCATAAAAATAAACTCTTTAATTATGAACACGGTGATACCAGAATAGTGGAAAACTGCACACATGCACACACACACGACGTCCCGCATGTTCCCTGTGTCCCATCACCCCCGCAGGGAACGAGGGTAGGGAGCGGCTCTCAGCGCTGCAGCAGCAGGCGGGATGGCCGGTCGGGGAGACGATTAATTAACGTTTAAAAGGATCACTGGAGGTCATCTCATCCAAGCTCCCTTCTTAGGCAGGGTCCTCTAAAGCACGTCACTCAGGATTGTGTCCAGGTGATGCCTTAGGATTTTAGCTTTTATTTTTTCATATATTTGTAATCTGAAATTCTTTCGTGTATAACTCTGAGCTCCATATAGAGTGTTAGCAACTGCTTTTCCCATTTTGGTCAGACACAACAATTCCTCTCTAGGCCTGAGAATCACGGACACTTCACTGTTTCAGGCCCCAAGAGATGTAAATAAAAGTGGGTTGGGAGGGAGCAAACTAAGAGGATGGGACTCCACTACCAGAAGCCGTAATTGGACAATTAACCTCTGATATGCAAATGGACAAAACTTATATCTGTCCCAAAAACGTGTGACTGCCATCCATCTTGGGTGTAGTCTCTGCGAGACTCCTGCACTGCCCAAGGTGTACCCTGTGAAGGCCTTTCAATAAATACCTGCCCTTTATCCTTTCACTCTGTCTAGCCTCTGTTCCAGGTCAACCTCTACACGGCATCACAGGCAGCTTTTGGATCTCTCCAGCGAGGGAGACTCCACAACCTCTCTGGGCAGCCTTTTCCAGTGCTCAGTCACCTACACAATAAAGTTGTTCTTCCTCATGTTCAGGTGGAACTTCCTGTGCATCAGTTTCTGCCCTTTGCCTCTTATCCTCTTGCTTTGCACCACCGAGAAGAGCCTGGCTCCATCCTCTTGACACCCTTCCTTCAGATACAGATAGACATTGGTGAGGTCCCCTCTCAGTTTTCTCCAGGCTAAGGAGCCCCAGGTCCCTCAGCCTTTCCTCATATGAAAGATGCTTCAGTCCCCTAGTCACCTTTGGACACGATGGAGTTTTTACAAAACCATAAAGGCAGTGACTGATGACACAGTTACAGCTCAATTGCAAAACTGGCATCTGGATCCAGCTTGAAATTTTGCTAATTTAGGGACTAAAGGGGCAGTGTGTATCAGGACCTGAGGATTTTACTTGGGTCTCTGTTAAATAACAGTTCACAAACACTCTGTCCTAATGAAGCAAGTACACTCTGTATCTCCTGTGCTGAGGTCAAGTCAAGAAGAGAATGTTTCAAGACCTAGGTGAGGCATACATCTTGAGGTCTATAGGAAAATCAGCAAACTAACGTGCAGTCAAATGCGGACTTAGAACAGATCCACAGCAAGAAAATTCCGTCCTCTTAAGGCCTGGCTCAAAATAGTCCTGTTGAAGAGTTCACCTCGCTGATCAGACTTGAGACCAGCCTGTACCACTTCCAAAAAGACAGAACAAATTTGTCACCGATTTTGCAAACTCCTTTACTATTCTTCCAAAGGAGCCTGCTGTGGGTGCAGGAACATACTTGCATTTCAATTTTAGCAGCCCATAGATGGGTAGGTTGGATGGTTCACAGAACTTGGAGCTGCTGAGGGACTATTTGCAGACTCCCAACAGATCTGCAGTGGGAGATCTTTGGCCAAATTGTTCAATTATGCTATTTCAGTCAAGCGTATCTGAGCAACCAACCCTCTTTAGGTAGAATTCTGTCTATGACAGTTTGTATTTAAAATCTATTAGAAGGCCCTAGAGATAACTTTAAATTCAGCTTTGGTGCTGGGGTACAGCTCCCCTGCAGCTGAGGCTGTGCGGCTGCCTCAGGGAGTGAATATTGCTGTGTGCTAACCTTCACAAGGAAGCAACCTTGGCAATATAACCTGCTGCAGTGTTGTCTGGACTTTGGCTTGCACCTAGTGCCTTGCTTGCTGTTTTTGTAGTACTCTGTAAAACACTGCTTGTGGGCAGAAAAGGCAGTTATTGCCTAAGTTATGGATTCTGGCTCTCTTTGCTTGCATGTTTTGGCCTTGATACTACTCTGGGCTTAAGGCTTGCTTGCCGCCTTGTATTTGTAGGCAGAGAGCTATGGCACATACCATAGTAGTAATTGCACAAGCTAATGATTTCACATTTGACACACATTTTTGCAGACAGTCCTAATTTTGGGACCACTTGCCTGGCTGAAGTTAAGGAAAACTGGCAGAGAAGGATCCAACAAGATAGTTTGGTCATTTGTGCAGCACCCCTGATCTGGCTGAAGAGTTGCCTGCTCAGAACTGAAAGCTTTTTCATGTCTCCTGTTGGGTCAGCTGAGGAAGACTCTGATGATACACTGATAAAGAAGGCAGCACATCCCTGACCTTGCTCCAGGCCCTTTTCCATGGAGTTGCAATACTCTGAGAAGAAGCCCGGGGGTGAAGCCACTTGGGAATACAGCTGATGGTCCAATTGGCATTGGATGCCACCCCAGGCTACTTCTGTCCTGGGAAACCTACCGTTGTTTGGAACAGGGACAAAAAAGTCTCAGAAAAGGATGGAATCTCATGAATTAAAATAAAACATTGAAGACCTTTACTTTTGCCCCATAAGTACCCGAGGTTTTCAGGAATGCTCGTTGTTGCATGAACAAGGCTCTATATTGGGAATAGCAGGGTGTGTCTATAATGTTTCTTAAACAAACACTTAGTGGTGAACCCTGTGGCATAAAGCCAAGTGATGTGGCACACACTGTTCAAAGCTTGCCTCATAATATCCAGGTGCCTTGGAGACAGCTACCCAGAGCAGTCCCAAAACCAAAGCCAGGGAGAGAGCTAATTGCTAAGCAACCTGAATGGTGGGAGAGTTGAGAGAGCTAAGCTTAGTCCCTGATCCTTGTTGATGTAGCAGAGTCAGATATACCAATGTGTCTGAATAAAAATGTAGGCTGACAAAAATATGAGCCTCATTAGACTAGGACAGCAGTGATGTCCCAGGCTCCACACCTTGTGTCACAGAAGGGAGCGATGTGGCAGCATCTGACTGCTTTGAGACACTGTTCCTGTTGCCCACGTACCCATTTGCAGCTGGGTTAACAAATTGCAGCTTTCAGCACAAGTCCCTGGCCAGACTCACTCTTCAGCAAGGCACCTGAACTGATAGGCAGCACTGCAATCCTTTAGTTTACCCATGCAGATGGTAACTGATTATATTAGTGAGGCAGATGGCTTGGAAGAAGAAAAGTAGTCCCTGCCTTTCCAGATTTTAGTGGGTCTCACAGTTTGGAACATTCTCTGCTGCTATCTTCAGCATCTGTTAAGTCTAGTATCTACAAATAAATTACATATGTCATACCATGAGAGTAACTGGAGGTGTGAAGATTTTTCTCTTGCCTTCACACTGAGCAGTTATCAGTGTTAGGAAGTGGCCTAACCGGGAATCCAAGGCAGAGCATTTAACTAATTAGAACAAAATCAGGCAGAAAAAAATAAGCTAAGGAAAAAAGCCAGCCAGGGGACTTGACATTTCAGGAGGCTTTGCCTTCCAAATGCATTGGGATCTGAGAAATCTTCTTTCTAAATATTTTTAAATATCAGAACAATCTGGAAACATTTTAACTTGGAAGAAATGCTATGCTTTGCCCTCTCCATTCCCTCATGTTGCTTTCCAACTGTTGTGCTTTATTTTTGCTATTTGTTTTCTCCCTTGGGACAAGGGATCCAACTTTTCCCTGCTACTCATGCAGTTCTCAGTGCCTGCATTTCAGTTCTGGAAGTAACTTCTCTTGTCTGATAAGAACTGCTCTTTCCACCAGTAGGGGTTTTTTTTCACTCACTTATTTTCCTGCTTTTCCCATTCTTCCACTCTCATTGTTGTTATCCCTCAGTTTGTTCTCCTGCCATCTGTGCAATTGTCTCATGCCTCCATCATAAAGTTTATGAAACCCAGACCAAAAGTATTCTGCTGCTAAAAAAGCTAGGGATTAAATTCATTCCTCTCCTCAGGTCAGTGGTGACAACGTGTACATGCAGATACCTACTTCTTTCAGTAAAATGCATAGGAACTTGGAGATATTGATTCAATCTCCATTTCTTCTCAAAATCCAGGACAAATGGTAGGTACAGTATATAATTAGTTTCTTTAGAAACTAATCTTGTAACATACATCATGAATACGGGAAATGGCTGTATTGAATGTGAGTGAATGGCCATTGAGTGGATTTACTTTCCTCCAAGAAAAGAAGGGCCCTTTAAGAACTACTTTTCACCTTTGTGCCTGACACTACTTATGCTTTTAACTTAACCCATTTTGCACTATTTGAAGAGAGATTCTCTTCTGGCTTGCAACCATGAATGCTACTGGTTCATTTCTTAGCAGGGGATAAGCTCAAAATAACCTTATGTTTGCTGATATTTCAAGGTAAAGGAATTATCTGGAAGTTTTCCCATTTTCCAGATGTAGTAATGTCCAAACTAAATATGGGATGGACTGTGGGATAATACTCTGTGAACACTTTAATACACACAATAATATCCCCACGTTTATACAAATACGGATTTTTTTCCAGACATAAATGTTGGAGTCTTTCTTACAGAGGTACCAAGGATTATACTAAGAAAACAAAATCATAACATTCACCACACTGACTCTGTGGGCCAAACCAAGAGATGACAGACTGAGCCATATTCGTGTTACTGGCATCAGTTGAATTGTACTTCAACTGTATTTAGCCTATGGTGTTGCTGTTCCTGGAGACAGTGATTTCTTCTTTCTAAATCAGGTGACAGAATTGGTCATTAAAGGCTAAATTAAGCCACTGCTTTCACTACAGAAGGAATGAGAGGCAGTACGTGTGGATGTACCATCCCAAGAGCAGCCCGAAACAGCAACTGTGACCCTGCTGCTTCTTCACTGCTCTCCCGCTTTCCAGGAAAGTGCTTTCTGTAGTTCTGGAAAGAATGCGAAAACCAGTCTTGCATCATCCGGGTACCTCGGCGTACTCCTGTGCTTGAAACTCCCTTGCCCAATCCCCTACCTTAGTTTGACTGAAACCACTACAACACACCTTAACACCATCCAAACAGAGCAAAATCTTTCCTGGTGCTAACAAAAGGTATGGCTGCCCGTGCTCTACAGTCACAGTGCTATGTCTGGAGTTCATGTCCTTCCTCTGCCATCCTCTTGTCTTGATGTTTATCAAATAGAGCAGTCAGGAAAGACCTGTCCCACATAGCTTCGACATCCTTCATTTCTGCCTACCAGGTGGGGGCAGCAGCCTTCAAACATGCAGGTGATAATCACCTTTTCAAGACCATGGCTGGGAAGGATGGGAGCAGCTGGGATTCCATGCTGCAGGACACAGGAGCTCAGGGGCAGCATCAGATGCTCCACTCCTAAAGAGGTCCAAGTGAAGTAGAGCTCTGCATCTCTATTTTCTATGACATCTGATACTAATTCACCCTCTGGCGAGAGGGCCATTTGAATGGGGCCATTTGAATGATATCTGAGACCAATATGCTATAGAGAAGTCTGGCCCTAAGTAGGGTAGATACCAGCCAGTCACTATCATTAGCCCGTAGGAGCAGCAGTGAGTGGTGGGCTGTTCTTCGGCAGCATCAATGCCAAGGATCTTTCAGAAAACAGGAGAGAAAAAGGAGACAGGAATGAATGATGACATTCTCAAGTAAAAACTTTTGTTTGCCACTCCCAACTTTTTTGAGGTCATTATTGAGACTTTATTTATTGTTCAAACACAAGGATTTTTCAGTCATGACCCTAAGAAAATACTCAGAAAGTGCCTTTTTTTGGAGTTTCTAGTGTGCTTAAAGCTTCTGCAATAAAACTGTCTGTCCATCAAGTTGGGGTGCTGAGGCCACAGCCAGAAATGTAATTATTCTAAAGCAATTGAGCACCCAACTGCTCTTTTGAAAATTAATGATAGTTTCTAGGAACTCAGCACTTTTGAAAAGGCTTTCAATTTAAGCCTGATTTTCTTTTTTTTCCAGAAGAATAATGAACAGTAAATTTCAGCTATGTAGTTGTCAAATGCTCATGTTGAAACAGTCTCAGGACTCTGATCACTCGTGCTGCCAGCACTTGGATGTCACAGCAGTAGAATTCAACAGCCTAAGTAGCAGCTGCTGAACTACTTAATTTTTCAGGTTTGTATTTTCAAACAGGCAGTGATTTTATGTTAGCCTGGGTTAATAAACTACATTGTCCATCAGCAGGACTGCGGATTTCCAAAGCTGTGAGCAGGGTGAATGGCTCAAAGCAGGCTCTTTGAGGCAAGCTGCTCCCTTTGCCTTTATTTTCCAACTTTGCTGCCAGTTGTCTTGAAAGTGCTTTAAATTGCAAATTAAAGAAACAACACACCCATGACTACTATTAGCTCTTGAAATACTGTGTTTAGATGGGCAGATGTAGCTTTAGACACCCACATTTGGACCTCCTGTTAAAAATCGAGGCAGTGTAAAAATGGTGGATTTGATGGGACTGCAACATCAGACTCTTGGTTGGTTGGTTCCTCTCTGCTGGACCAAACTTTGTGAGTGTACATAAACAAGACTCAAGGAAATAAGTTGAAACAAACTAGTTAAAACTCTCAAAAGAACCATTTTTAAACATAGAAGCATTCAGAGAACAAAACCTTCTTTTCAGCACATCTGGCTCATTCCTAGAAGCCATTTCTAACTTTTCTTCTCAATCAGCTGAGAAAGTCACTAAAGCATAGCAACATCACAGTGTCCCTAGGAAAAAAACATGCACCAAAGAGCCTTGAGAAAACTCCAAATAATGCAGAAATCAAGAACAAATGTTTTATATATGTGGTATTGTTAAAACTCTCTAGCGGCATAAATACAATAAACAATAGCAAAGAATAGGATATTTCTGTTTGTTTCCCCACACTTGAGATGACCTAACCTACCTCAATCATGGTTCCACTTTGGGATTTGTGAGTTATTTGATCAGTCCAAACTTGTGAAAATAAACACTATTATTCTACTGTTTTGCATTCTTTTGTTCTCTGTAAATAGACTGAGAACTAGCAAAGTAAATTATAATAAAGTACAAATCAAAATAAAAACTGCCAATAAAGCAGAAACAACACAAGGGGAAAAAAATGTTTTAAACACAGAAATAATGATGTGAAATACTCATCACTGAGAACAGCTCTGTGTGCTCCAGATGACTTTGTCACTGTTTTATGGTTGAGTTCTGATCTCATTTACAGACATCTCCTGGAGAGACTTCCCTCGTGCTAACCCTAGCACGGCCACAGGAAAACCTAACATCTTGGGGTCAGTATTTTCAGAGAATCCCGTGGAGTTAGATGTTCAGATTTCATTGGATTTCAGTGCAGGTTGAACACCTAACTTTGTGTGGCTGAAAAAATCCCCCTGTAAAGTAATAGGCCATTTCTTTGGCCCTACCTATATTGTCTTCCAGACAGTATTTTCCAGTGTTTTTTCTAGTTGTAAGTAAATGCTGTGGGGCTATATTAGCATCCGCGGACCCAGCTAGAAGAGATGAACTTGATCGTAAATTCTTTATTAAGAAGAGGTTTGCTCTCTGGGCCCTAGGCCCAAAACTCCATTCATGCCTCTGTGTGGCAGTGACATCTTGAAGGCATGTTTTGCTGATCATTTAATGTCCAGATTTGTGCACATCGTGTTAAGAATTACTATTGTTTGTAACATCAATGATAGGGCTTTCACCGCTCCCTGGGAGAAGTCATTTTGCAGCCTGATATATGTCACTGTTGGAAGGCTTCTCTTGATATTTTTATAGTGGTTTTTAGCACTGGAAGACTCTGAAGATAGAGAGCAGAAAGCTCACTGCATTGGCTAGAGCTCAGCATGCATGTGCATATGCCTGTGCATAGAGATGAGGTAACTGGTCAGACATGGTATCATTTTACATTCCCCTCCCACACCAGAAAAGCACCTTCCTTCTTTATCCTATTTATAGAAAATAAAAGAATTCACTTGGTTCTTTTTTTGGACAAGAGATGTAATGTTGATGTTTTATACGGATCTCTTCAGTCAAAAGCCCAAGAGGGAACCAATACAGCCCCAGCTGGGAGAGTATGCTGCCCCTAAAAAGAAGGCAGTAAGGATGGTTAATGACCTGATGTTCAAAGATGTCCAAATTCTGTCTCAATGCCAAAAAAAGGATTAACCCAAATGATATAGTTCAAGTAAGTTCTCTCATAGAAGAACTTAAGCAAACTTCACATGGGAAATCATAATGTATGCAAGAAATTATACCTCCTCCTGGCAATCCTACACCCACTGAACTGCATCCATCTCTGCTGAGAGAGAAAAATGTAAAAATAGCACAGAAAAGCATATTTTCAGATGATGAAGTGAAATTTTAAGTTAACAAACTGCAGTTTAAAAGAATATGCAGCTTTTACCAATGTATAAAGGAGTTATAACTACTGATGATCCAAAAAAAGACATATAAAACTTTACAGGCTTACCAGAAGCTCATTGTCTCGATACAAATGTCCTTTAACATCCAACATCTCAGTTTGGTTTAGCTGAAGAAAGTAAATCCATCTCTTACCAGTACAACTTTCCAGAATGATTTTTGAAATCCTCTTTTTTCCCTTGTGCCTACTTAACAAATGATCTCTGGAAAGGTTGGCTATTTACTTACATAAATCATGTTCTTGGGACCTAGTTCATCCTTTCTTAATTCAGAGGCTGGAGGGGCATGGCATTACATTTGATGTGCGAGTCTTACAATAAAGATGTTAAAATGATCCTCTAGGCACGCTGAAGAATACTTATCCTGCAGTCATGCACTGTTGCCCAAGGGTTCTTGCATAAATTCTTCCTTAATCCTCACTCCCCTATTTAACTTGAGCCTATGTTAGTTCCTCTTAGCTGCCTGAAGGAGCTAAGGAATGAGATACACATCCTGAGCTCCTTTGATAGCCAAGGGAGAGTGAAGCATCTCCAGCGCAGCCACCTTAGAGCTGAACTGGACTCTCAAATACCTTCTCTGTCTGCCTTGCCCACATGGTATTCAATGGAGCACCAGCAAACCCATCAAAAAACTATATCAGACGTGTAGGAAGGAGAGGCAGGCTTTGGGGCAGCACAGAGAGGGTCACTGGCCTTTGCAGTGGTTGTCTTTCACTGCAGGCATCTAGGCATGGTGGCAAAGAGAGCCTTTGTGAGCCTTTCCTGCACGTTAAAACATGGATGGGTCACTCTATCTCAGCCTCAGGAACCAGCTGCACTGGAAGAGTGGCTTTTGTAGAAATTTGGAGCCAAATTCTTCACTGCTTTGCTCCGTATGATGAGAGCAAAGGGGTTTGTTTATGTATTGATCTTCTTTTGAACTAATTTCTTCATATATCTGACATGATTTTATGTCAAAAATTGAATAAAAACTTTGCCTCTCAATACAGCACCATGCCCAGTTGTAGCCTGAAATTTTCATATTTGGGAAATAATTTGCTCTAGTTTTACTTGGGGAATATTTAGGTTAGATGGCAGCTTTCTTATGTTTTTTATGCACATTTTTAGCAGTTTTCTTTTTTATATTTTTCATAATTCCCCAAGGATGTTTATATAGTGTCAACAGTACTGAACGACATGAACTTTTACTGTAAGGAATTGAAATATCATGGTAATCTAGTTTTCATGGTAATTTGGCCCATGGAAGTCTCTCCCAGGAATAAAAATGCCTGAGAAAAAACAGAATTCACATAAACTCTTATTATTTTCTAAGTTCATGTATGAGTCTGTGGGGAAATAGATGAATTGTCAGCCTCCAAATATAAATTACACTGCCCAAGAATGAAAGATCAGTACATACTCAAATTCCAGATCCAGTAATAATAAAAATAAAATTCAGCACTAGTTCCATTGATAACAAAACCTCAGTACAGTGCAAAAATACCACTGTGATCAGCACAGTATAAAAGAGTAAGGGTGCGGTTCCCTCACGGTTGAAGCCAAACTAAGCTCATCTGTTTCCTTTCGTGGTCAAACCACCCCTCCTTGTCATCACAGCACTATTTATTTTATTTTGTTAGTTTTCTAACAACTAGTACCTGGACCTACCCTGCCTTGCCAGGGAGTCAGAGGAAGAGCACATACGTGCAAAGTGTAAGGTGGGTTGCACTCCACATAATCACCTGTATGCATGCAAGGAATATAAGGCAAATGCAGATTGGCAGCAAAGCCTTCTGCACAAGACAGAATGGCATTATTTATGCTGAGACTAATTTGAAAGTCCTTTGGTTTGTGTAACAGTAATCCATACGATTAATTTGCCAGCTTGGATAGAAATTAGGAAACCTGTTTGCCAAAGACTTGCCAAACCAGTCCTTCTCACTGTCTGGTATGACATTTATGTGTTTGTCTTCCTGTGAATGTAGCACTGCTTTAAGCGTAAAGGAAAAGAAAATCTATGAATGTCATAGACAAATGGCATAAGGAAAAGCAGCTCTGCCTGTGTGAGAAAGGGGAATAAACTATCCTGGAAGAGAAAGTAGAATAAAGCAGATATCTTTTTGTAATTACATCCATGCTGGGTGTATAAATATATTAGCAAAAACTCATCTCCTTAAATGAAATAATTATACAGCTCTCAAACTGAATGCATACTGTAATCATTTAAAGAGAAAACAATCATAAATAAATTAAAGAATTTTTAAAAGTTAGAAAAAAATAAAAGAATTGCAGTGGAGACAGGAATTTGGAAATGATTAGCACTCAGTAACTGTGTTTTAAATGGCCCACAAAGTGAAGAATTGTGCCACTGTAAACTGGGCAGTCCAGCTAGAACTGGAAGACTCAAGTATGGCTGCTTATTTAAAGTTCTCTGTGATTCCATAAGGACCTGGAGGCAGTGGTGTGTATAACTTAAAGCCGCGTTACCGGTGCGTGCCGCGGCTCCCGAGAGCAACGCCAACAGCCCATACCCGCACTGGGACAGCTTTCACTCCTGTGTCCAGTTTGTGATCCCTTTGTGTATTCACGGGCACCACAAAAGCAACGTGAATGCAGCAAACTTCACCTTTTGGCAGACGTTGAATTTCCTTCCCAGGAGAATGACCCCAGCGCCTGCCTAACACAATACAAAGAAGGGTTTTTTCCAGCCGTGCCCTGCAAGTCAATACTCGCTGTTATGTAACTAAACACAGCATATCAGCTCACATAGCCTTTTTAATGGGGAAAAATAGTATGTTTTAAGATTTGTGGCCAGATTCATCACACGCCTGACAGCTCTGTGCTGCTCCAATGACACAGAACAGCTTTCAGCCTGCAATAACTGATTGATTAAACCAGCTCATCATGGTATCACTGGAGCAGTGCAAACCAGCTGAAGCATAACAGTAAACCTACCTTCTCAGCTTTGATTTTGAGGGATTTATATCTCAGCCTGATATAATTCCCAAAGATAAAAAATTTAATGGCTTAATTAATTAATGTCCATGCTTAAAAGCTTCATATTTACTTATTTGGTAATAATTCATTTAAAGGTTTGAAACCTTAGTGTTTACTTCTTGGGTAATACATCTGAGGAGAAAGCACTATAGGATGATTTTAAAAAATTCTGTCCCCCTGTGTCCATAAGCATGTTTGTGTGATGTTGGTGACAATTGGATGTGAGGACCAGGACTGAGTGCAACCTGCATGAGTTAGAAGCAGTAAGTTATCTCAAAGTCTCACACAAGGCAGAAAGAGTCCTTCTTAAGTCCACTGAAATTTGCTTCACAGAACGTGCAAAATGACACCAAAAGCCAAATACAATGTTGCTTATGGACAGCAAACACACAGGAAATAACCTCTAATGCTGCCATAGAATTAAAGCAAAACAGGATGCAGAAAGGTTTAGTGGGAAAGATGACTCTGCAAAAAGGAAACTAAGCCTTATTTATAAAGCAAGACTCATGACCTCTCAGGGAGAGAGAACTCAGCCTGTCATTTTCTACCACAGCTAAATAATGCCGCATGAGCAATCAGTCTATTATTTCCAAAGTTTGCAGGCTAATTTGCTATTGCGAAATGAAATTTCTTCAAACGATACAAAAAGTGCATTCCTCCTTCAGGACTGCACTCTGCACATGCCAAATCTGAAGCTACAAATCCGAGCCATTTTAGATTTATCTGAGCATTAAAAAAAGAAAAAAAGAGACTTCCAAACAATTTTCTGAGAAGAAAACTGTTCATCAGTTTCCAGAAAAAAATAATCATTTGGGCTAAGGTCAATGTGGGAAGTTTCAAGCCAAAATGTGCATTTCTGAGTATTATAGAAGTAATGGTGAGCAGCAGTTTAAACTGAAAGTCATTCTGAGAGGCAAAAACACTAATTCCAAAATTCATGCTGAGTTTTGCCTCCACCATGGCAAAAAGTCTACTAATTTTCCCAAAGGGAAGAGATGTTCTTGAAACTGGTCATGCTGTATCTCTGCAGCACAGCTTTCCTAAGAAGTTTGTCAAAATTAGGCAAAGGAAGAGGGCAGGGGTTTTTGGATGGAATTTGTATTTTAGCACAACATTTTAAAAATGTGGATACACTATGAAAAACTCATTGTGCAAATGTTTTTGTCTCACTAGATCCTGAGAGTGACTTTGCCTCACAGCTCCTTGCCTGTTCTGCTGATCTGCTTGGAGAGGTACATCAATCTGAATTATATGAGGAAAGAGGCTTTTGGAAAACTGTTTAAAAATTTTTTTAAAATTGAAGTTATTCTTAAAGTTAGAAAGAGAAATACCTGTGTGAAAAAAAATACTAACACATAGATGAAGTGATCTAAGTGGCTTTATATGGGCACCTTTTATCTTACGAAATTTATGGACAGTTTTGCTCCCTGTGCCCCATGGAACACTTTGTGTGATACCTCTGTGCCACCTGGACTTCTAACCCCATCCATCATCTGAGAAATCCTCTTGTATTGTCAAATGTTTCGATGCTATCTAAACACAAAGGATTTCTCAAAATTATGCATATTAAGTAGCACTGAAATTTCCTGTTTACAATGCTATAAAACCAACTTCTGAGGTCTCTGCGCAAACCAAATATTGACTTTTAAGGGTCATGGAGCAACTATTGACCCAAATTGGCATGCAAGGAATTACACATCTGAATCTAGATATGGGATCTGTGTCATAGCTTAACTGCACCAAAGTACCTTACAGAAAGCACAGTCATAACTGCATGAAAGCAGAGGTTCACAGCCTGCCAGGAGACTTGTGCTCCAGACTCACCGCTGATATTGTCTGGGTCTCCCTTTGCACAGAGACACGAAAGGTAAAACCTAAACAGAATATCCTGAGAGTATCAGGAGCCAAATCCCATTGGGTCAGGCCCAGAAGGATGCTGCAGTGCCCTATGGTGGGTAAATTCACACATAATACACACTTTATTTTAAAGTCTGGGACAAGTCCTGCCCCGCTGAGCTCAGTGTTGATTGATTCAACATCATCGAATAAGAGTGCCACAATGTGCACCACCTTGTGCACTAGTGTTACCTGTATTACATCTGCTCTCTACAATTACCTGAAGCCAGGTGGAGGGCAGTCTCTTCTCCCAGTGAACGACAGAACACGAGGAAATGGCCTCAAGTTGCACCAGGGGAGGTTTAGATTAGATATCAGGAAAAATTGCTTTACTGAAGAGGTGATCAAGCACTGGAACAGGCTGCTCAAGGAAGTGATGGAATTGCCGTTCCTGGGAGTGTTCAAAAAACATGTAAATGTGGCACTTAGGGACGTGGTTTAGTGGTGGTTGCAGCTTGGCAGTGCTGGGTTAGTGCTTGCACTTAATGATCTTCTCCAACTTTAATGTTTCTGTGATTCTATGAATACTTTATATATAAAATCCCAGATATTTGTGTAAATATATTTGCATATATATATATATAAATATATAATGTGCATAAATACATATGCAGCTCACTGCACTGGGTTTTTTTCTGAGATTGTGTAGAGCCATGTTCATTGGAAGTATCATGACAATACCACTTCTTTTCTGATTGTTACTGGACAATTGAAATTATGATAATGGATAAATACAGCAGGATAAATGCAACCTGGGGAATATATGTATTTCCTGCTTTAAAAGGGTCAGCTTCACGAAGTACAAAAGGAAGGGAGAAAACTTATGTTAAGCTTGTGAATGGCAATTAGGAAACCATTTAAAATAGATTGCTAGATGCTTGAAAAGACATCATTGAATAAAGAAGGTGATTGATTTAGGTCTTGATTTTGAGAAAGATGGTCCTGATTAAAAAATTCAACTGGAATTCAGATGGAAAAAAAAGATTCTTTAATAAAATTTAAAAATTATAAAGTTAATTAAGTTTAATAAAAGCATAAATGTCTAAGAGTAGGAAGGAGACATTGATTTGAATGAATATAAATCCAAAAGGAATAACAAGAATGTGATAAAATATACAAAACAAAAAAAATTAATGGACAGATGTTCAAAGACAATATTGTTTTATGTAAATTGAGACTAAAAGAAAGTCATTAATGGTAGAAGTCTGTTACTTGATGGAAGCTGTGGAATTGTCTGTAAACAAAACAGGTAACAGCTACGTCCAACAGTCATTTTTGTCGTATATTGAAAAATATGTACGAGTTGTATAATAGAGATAACTAACAGTAATTAAGTCGTTGTTAAAATTTTAGTGTCCCAAAACTGCTCTAGAAGTTATAAATTTTAAAACTCCTATCTGTTTAGATTATTTGTATCCAAGATCTTTAAAAGAACTTTCTGGCAAGCAATATCAATTCTCTGTCATCAGTTCCCAGGAGATGGGCTAGAAGGCAGGGACTGTTCTGATCCAGCACTAGATGCCTCTTTGAGAGTTTTCACCTCTGGACCGGTCATCCTATGTTCCTTTTACAGTCATCTGAGAGGTAGAGGCCTTTCTAGAATGAAATTCATCTGACCAAAAGCTGACACCTATGTTCAGTTAAAATAATCACATTCTTTTTTTAGAAAAACAACAGGATGCCCAAGCTTTCTTAGATCTGCCTGCAAGGCATTGGTCCTGGCTCTCCTTGCAATGCAGTGGGAGAGGTCATGTCCTTGGAAGTCTAAGTCTTGTAGGACAGAGCTTTTGGCATGAGTATCACTCCAATGGGAAATCTGAGCCATGTTCTACCACTACAGTTCAGGCAAATGTTGATGTATTGAAAATGTTGAGAGAAGACTTATGAACCTTCTTAGATACCCTGCAAAGCAGTGGAAGACTCAGAGATCTTGGTAAGCATTATTTATTTTCATAGTGTAAAAATATGCCCATGGTTTTAATAAATATGCAAAAAAATACATACAAACGTAATGGGGAAATACTAAAAACAAGATAATAATAAGTAGGATTTTGTATTAATGTCATTCTTATTATGGAAGCTGCCTTCTGCAAGTGTCCTTCTATCCTGACTTTAGCTGACTCTAAAGGCACCAAGGGTGCTTAGACTACTAATTCAGACAGATCTATTTATACTGTAACGGATGGTTTGGGCTGAAAATGGTATTTAAACAACAGGGTAAAATCTTGCTCCTTTAAAATCAAAAGTATGATTAAAGAATTGGGAAAGACGCCTTACAGTATGAAACTCAAGAAGTTCAATCTATTTTGCTTACTAAAAAAGGCCAAAAGGTAACTTAATCACAGCCTGACATTACCTACAGGGTTAATCTCAATAATGACTTCCCAACCTGTCCGTCAAGGATAGAACAAAAGTCAGTGCCTGGAAGCTGAAGATAACTCAGACTAGAAACCACATGTAATTATTGGTGGCGACAACAAATAATAATTGTAAGGATGGCTACTGATCCTTTAACAAAAGAACCTTCAAAATCAAATTTTAAAAAAAGAAAGCTGCAAATCAGGCAATCAATAGTTGAGGAAGGAATATAGCTTTTGCTGTGCCAGATTCAGTCCACACTGCCCAGTAATCTAAGAATCTATAAATCCACTACCCAGGAGTTTTCCTATTTTGATCTGTTTAAAGAAAATGTTATCTACATGCTTATCATGGTGACATTGAACCACTGTTAATATACGCATAAAGTTCAAAGCAGGTTAATTACCATTTTTTCCAACTCCAACCTCTCGTATGATTTGCCACTGCCTCTCACAGCACTCTTGTTTTGAAAACTAATTCCCGTTATCTAAAAGACTTTCCAAAGCAAACACAGCAGTGTAGCACTTTCTAATATTTATTTTGTATTCTCAAAGAAGAGGCAATAGTGGTAGGAGGTTTTTTTTGTGGGGGAGAGTTCTTCTTCTACAAAGGTACTTGTGTCTACTGTAGTTTTACTTACTGCAAGGACCAGGTCCATGGGCCGAGGGCTTTGCTTTGTAACTTCTGAATATGCAGTAGGTGGTTTATTTAATGGGAATTAGGTAAAAACCTTGTTCTGGTAGCAGCAAACTCTGCTTCAGTGCCTAACTGCAGCAGGAGATGGCAGATGAAAAGGCGTTTCATACACTGAGACAAAGATGCATAGTTCTTAAGATCACTATGATTCTCCCTCTAGCCTTCTTTTCTACATAATCTGGAAAAAAAATAAACTCCAACCAAAACCTTCTCCTGTGGAAGCCTGCCTCTTACTTTGAGGTGTTTGACTGCATGGGGAGCGCCCATCACCCATTCCCCACACTTGTGTGCTGGGGAAGGTAAAGCCGGTGGTGCTGGGAACAGCTCGGTGGACACGTGCAGCACACTGTGTGTGTTCACAGCATTATCACCCATCCAGATTAGCAGCTGAGCACTGCCAGGTGCAGACAGCAATGCCTGCAGGTAAATATGGGCCTCGCAAGATATGGTTGAGTTGCTGACTCCATTGCAGGCTCCTTGCCTGACCGTGGGACTGGAGCACTGTCTGCCTCTGTAATGTTACTTGTCTGCCTCACAGGGATTTTGTGAGGTTAGAGACACTGTTTATTCAAGCTAGACGTAAAGTGTTACAGCAATGAGAGCTATGTAAATACCCACGCTCATGAAACCTCAATTAAAGCACTACTCATCTTGCTGGAGGAAAGCACACTTAATGCCCATCAGTCCTTGCAATGTCCCAGGACAGCTCACACACAATTTCCCCCCTCTCAGAGGTAAAGAAACCCCAGTGGCGATGGAACCTCAGAGGGGAAACCTGCAATGAGCGAGCACAGAGCACTTCATAGCATGGGTTCTGCTGTGATTTACAGTCTTGTGCTTGGTAAGGAGCAATAGCTGAGGGGTGGCTTATCCCATTAGTCCCAGTCTTGGTCTTCCAATAGAGCTGGGGAATGATGGGGAGCAGCAAAGGCCCCGAGGTGCATTCGGAGGCATAGCTGCCTGTGACAGACACCCTCAGGAGCACATGCACATGCCACATGCTGTATGCACACAGAAAGAGGTCACTTAACCAGGGCTTTACAAATATTTTCAAAGTGCTTTACAAACAATTCATTAATAGATTACATATTTTTGCCAAAGGCACAACCAGCTCAACTAGATTTTATTACAGGTGTAAATAATATCAAGAGAATTTAAGTGTGAGTCTCGTTTCTCTGCTTTTAATCCCTCCTCCTGCTGACATGTTAAAGGTCTGCTTAATCATCCAGCCCTTTCCTCCCAAATTCACAAATGCTTCATCCACACTTACTTATTTTACAGGGATTTATACAAATGCCAGGAGGTACCTAACAGTGCCCTACAGGTTTCATGGCCCCAATGAAAAAACAAACAATGCTACAGCCCAGATGTGACCCAGCAGTTCAGTTTAACCCATTGAGAAGACAAAGCAGCAGCTTAGAAAGACACCCTGGACATTTTTAACCCAACAGTGGAAGAGCTGAGCACTTTGAGCTGGAGAAAGGCCAGTAGTGAGGGGAGGATTGGGGCACGATGAGCCCAAACACATGTGCTGAGCCCAAACACATCTGCGCAGGGCTCAGCCTACCCTGTCCCTGTGGAGCCGAACTTGGGGGAGCCCCTGGGACCAACACCCATGGTGGGAACTCTGAGGATAGTGACGACGTCTCCCAGGGGTGCTGGCCAAACGGGACAGAAGGGGGGACCTGTTGTGGGGACACGAGATACGGGCAGGAATGCCCGAGGTTTCTGAGGGATGCAGGATGGGGGGTGCAGGTAGAGGGTCATCAAGGAGAAGGGGCCCCTGCGAGGAGCAGTGGGATGCAGCCGGTGGAAGTGCGCTCCTCGGGGTTGGGGCTGAGGGTCGGGGCTCCCCAGGGAGCGGGGACGGAGGGGAACGCCTCGGTGCCACGCTGAGGGCGCAGGTAGAAGCCCGTGCCCTGCCCTGCGCGGAGGCGCTGCGCTGCGCGGGGCGGGCTCCCGCGGCGGGGGCGGTGGCGCCGGGAGGGCCGGGCCGGGAGGCGCGTCCCTCCCCTGGGCCGTTTCTCGGCGAGGCTGTTTAATAGCGGAGCCGCCCCCGGCCCGCCCCGTTGGAGCCGGCCCG
>VWPU01022375.1:0-47472 GCA_013398955.1 Callaeas wilsoni | reverse complement strand
TGCCCCCACCCTTGTTCCCCCCCTCCCTGCGTGGTACAGTCCGGACCCCGGCACCTGAGCGGCGCGGGGGGTGCCGGAGCCATCTTTCTGCCCCCCCACCCAGCACTGTGGGGGTCTCATCCCTCCACCATAATTCTGGGGCGCTCGCCTCGCGCTCAGCCCAGCTCCCCCGCCCTCGGCGACCGGCTCGGCCCGTCCGCTCAGCCTCTGCCCTGGCCGCCTGCCCGTGTCCCCCCTCGGCCCTCAGTGATTGGGCCCGGCTGGCCGCCGGGCGCTCTCCTGGGGGGCTGATGGCGCCGCTGCCCTCAGGCGGGGGCGGGTGGGGAGGCGCGGCGGCGGGAAGCGGGCGGTGTGACGGGGGGGGGGGGCTACTCACGTCTGCTGATTGGCCACGTGCCTCGCGCCCCTGCCTCCTATTGGGCTAGTTAGGGGAGGGGGCGTCTCACCTCGTCTTCGGATTGGCTGTTGATGGGTGTGGGTGGGGGTCGCGCAGTCTGCCCTGGGAGGGGCAGTGGCGTCGTGTGTCGTCGGGGTCTCACCCTCACGAGGTTGTCCTGCCCCAGGGGGTCTATTACGTACCAGTGTGGCCCCAGCAGGGCAAGGCACCTGTCTGGGTGGCCCTGAGGCTTGGTGTGGAGGGAAGTTAGGCCCTTTCCCACTGCCCTGGGGTGGTTCCATTCATGAGGGTCCTGGTGTGAGTAGCAGCAGTTGCTGCAGGTGGAAGCTATGGGATTCACTGCTCTCCTGACAGTGGTCTTGGTTATAGGAAGGGGATGCTTGATCTTGTGGCTCTCTTGCTCCGTGGGTGTTGGTGTTAAATTGTCCTGTGTCCCATCCTGTGACCCAGTTCCATTAAAAGTGAGTTGATGTGAGTTCTTTAAATGGTTGAGTAGGAATAGAAGAACGAGGTCCTGATGCTGTGCCTTTTGAAATTACTCATCCTAAAGGGATAATTCACCTTTTTAGGGTTCTTTCCCTGTACAAGAGCTAAGTGTGCTCACCTTTTACCTCTCAGCTGTACATTGCAAAGCCTCAGGAGGGCTCGTACAGGGTCCCTAAATTAAAATTGAAACTTGGTTTACGCTACTGACAGTAGTCATAGTCCTGACAGGGAAATGAAGGGTCAGTATTTGTCATGCACTTTTTGGTACCTCGGCATCAACCTGTCTGTGTATCACTATGTATTTATGATTCTTACAAGCCTTTTAAAGAATGATCAAGTGTAAAGCTGGGTGTGTAAAGTGCTTATTGTGAGAAATAACAGTCTCAACGCTGCTGAAATTTAACAAATTTATTAAAAACCACAACCAGGAACAAAGGAGCAAGGGATAAGCCCAAGGCGCCGGGTGGTAACGCAGACAAAAGTAATGCGCGCAACGCTGGGTGCTCCCTCTCGTGGAGCAGCCGTAGTCCAAAGGGCGGAGGGCCCTCTGCAAGACACCAGCACAGTTCTTATAGACAATCTTTGTTCTCTTAATGGTTGGTTTTTCAATCCGCCGCCTGATTGGTCCTTTTCGCTCGACGCTGGTTGGCTCATTTCTAGGGCAAGTTCTGACCAATCATTTCCCCAAAGTCCTTCCCGATTGGTTGAGGTCTGACCCAATCAGAGTCCCGAAATCACCAGAACACCGTGACTTCATCTCTGGAGTTTTCTGGAACTTGGCTCGGCGTCGCCATCTTGGCAGGGGCCCCCCCCCAACTGATTAACATTGAACATCAGTTAAATACAACATTTAAACCCAAACAAACCTCATTACAACATCCTAACCTACACTGCACATTAATTTCTTGAGCATTATTAAACCTGCAGCATTACATAAGGAATAAATAATACATTTGAACTAGGTAAACCTGAACCTAACAATCGAACCCTTTAAACTTCATTAACATGTGAAGTTAAGGTAATTTAGTAACTTAGTTTTAATGAACCTTTAAAAATTGTTTATAACACCTATCAGTTTTTCCCTGTGAGTTTCAATGGGAGTAGGGACTATACTGAACTGTTATTTTCTTCTGTTAGATTTTTAATAATTCAGTTTGGTTTTTTTCTTGTAGTTCAGTTAGAAGATGAGATGCTAATGAATCACCAACTGATTTTGCAAGAGGATTCTTTGCATCTTTTGTGTACACAATAAAATAATTGGCAGACTTGAGCCTTCTAATGCCTTCATTTCTAGGAAAAGTAATACAAGAGCTTGTATTGCTCTAGTCTGTCCTTAAATGGAAAACTTCTCTGAAATCGTGACCGATTTTGGCACTTTGCTACATGGATGCTTCTCTTATGTGAAAGGAGACAGCTTTATTACTTTGTTTATAGGATGAGATATCGATGTAACTGTTATTAATATTAACTGATAGAATAAGTGACAATTTGATTTTAGAGTGAAAGGGGTCTGTGGTATCATCTGCTCTCCTCTGGCACCCTTACTCCTACCCTGCGCAGAAGATCCCTGGATGAGCTCTCCTGGAGTAAATTGCTCTGCAGTGAGCAGCCACTTCAAGTGTGTTCCTGACCACCTGCAGCTGCTGGCAGCTGTGTATACTGAATTCTAATGGACTTCTAAGTGTAGCTAATTAAGGGGGCTGGTTTTGTATGATGAATTTTGTTTGGACTTGAATGTGAGATTGAGTCTACTTGTCACTTTTATGTCCTCCTAGTAAAACATGCAGTTGTTATATTGTAGCCCTGAAACGGCTCTATATGTCAGTCCCCACCTGTTTGAAGGTGCAGATAGTCCATTTGTTCTCTGTGGTCATGCAAAGCAGCAGCTATTCTGAAGGAGCTGTCTTAGGTATGTGTTTTTATGTGCAGAAACAAGGTAGTTTTATTTTTTCAAATTTTAAGGCAGGTGGTTTAAATTCAGAGGAGACGTGCAGGGGGGTGAGAGAGGAAGCAGCACCACCTGCTTGTAGGAAGAGCAAGAATCCCCTCCAACTGACAGTTCTTTGAGGAAGAGTTTACTGGAGGAGGAGAAGGGATGGGAGACAAAAAATTGGCAGGAGGAAGTGGAGGGGAGTGGTTTGTTTTCTTTCAGTAACTCCTAGCAAAGCCATCTGGAAGGTTGTGTGGGCAGAACTGTAGCAGAACTGATACAGACATTTATTTTCCTTTTGTGTCATACTGTACTTTAAATGCATGTTTTCCCTGCTTCCTCACTTTATCAGACTTCTCTCTCTGTGAATTTATAAACCAAATCCTTTAGGAAGGCAAGGTCACTGCCTCGAGCAGCTGGAGTCCAAGAACTACAGTATGTGATTCAGCAGCCCATGATACCACAGGGACCTCAGAGGATGAAACGTTGGGAAGACAACAACATGAGGAACATGGCCATGGATTCAGGAAGCTGAGGGTGGGAGGAAAAAGTCGGTTGCTGGAGTGGATATCTAGATGTTAAGCTAATGGGAAGAGAGGTGACTAAAGAAGAGATTTGCATATGTAGAAAGTAATGAAGTTTGCTCTTTGCCCACTGAAAGAGAGGACAAATAGTGTGAGAAACACTTCATTATACAAGAATTAGGACTCAAAAGAGATGTCCTTGGAGCATCTCTAAGTAGGTGTGTAAACCCAGTCCAGGTAGTCCCCAGGAGGATGTTAACCTGTGCTCAGGCTGGATTATCTCCTGTATTCTCTTGTAGAAATGGATTTTCAGCTACTGTGAGAGAATAGTTACATCAGACTGTTGTGCTGTCACCTTCGGTGCCTGGGCACTGTCCCTTTAGGAAAAGGACTGTAGCATGTGATGAGCACAGCAGCAGAGTACTGGCCTTAGTCTAAGATCTCTTCCAGCTCATTGTTGCTTTGATGATGGATGTGCCATAAGTATATGGATATAGATAGATTCATTATGCACAATTGCAGTAAAGAGTGAGTTGGTGTTTGGTTGACCTCTTCTATTTATTATACGACAAAATAAATTGAAGCCATTTTTCCTTTTGTGGAAATAAATAATTCTTGCTGTCCCAGCTGTAGTATGATTTCCATTTTTAACTCACCAGTAAAACATAAATATTGTGGTTTTACATGACCCGATTGATAACATTCACGAAAAATGCACCAGGGACAGAGTTCCTTGAAACAGTATGTGCCTGTGATGGATGGGAATGCAGAGGAGGTGATGACAGTCCTGACTCAGTCCTCAGTGAGGCTAGAAACCTTCCTGCTGCAATGAAACCATGTTCCTGCTAAAGGATCTCAGGAAATGCACTGGCTTTGCCTTCTAGGCAAACTGGGATAATTAACTTTTAGTGTGGGATAAAGCTTTTTGCAGACACATGTGATGTTCCTTTTGAGCATAATAAATCATTTTCATATTAAAAGCTGGAGGAAGACACATTCACAAAACCCCTTTTGTACCAATCTTGCTGCCCTTGCACGTGGCTGGGGTGACACAGTTGTCAGTGAGCTCAGTCATGGGAGGATTAAGCCAATAGTCCCTGCTGTTATTGCTGCGGGGAACGTTAGGCTATGGCAAGGCTCTTTTACACTGGGGAGTAAATCACATTAGCTGGTTTATGCACCATTATTGTAAAGTAAGTTCTCATTTGAGATACTGAGTGGCTTTATTGCTCCCTGAGCAGGGAGGTGGTCTTTCCCCCTTGCTCAGCTTTAATACTCTCCCTTTCTCATCCTGGAGAAGGGGCAAAAATGAGTGTTTGGCAGCCACTGGCTTGGATTTTTCAGCAGAATGCCCTTAGTGAGCCTCGCAGAGGTTGCTGCAGATGAAGTCCACAGAGATTTTGTCTCCTTTCTTCTTGTATAGTCGCAGCATTGAAAGAAATTGTCATTCTTTAGTAGCAGGTTTGCCAAGAAAATATGGTTATTGTTGATTTTATTTTTTTTTGCTGGTGCATTTTTCTGACTTTCAGAGATTTTCTTTGAAGCCCTAGGTGAGTTCACTGGGTTTAACTTGTGTTTAACACATTAGACACCAAACACAAACCAGCAGTGACTTTGCTGTTAATGGTTTTCTCTTACAGCACCGTTCACTCCTGAGTGTTTGTGGGGGGACCATGGATGCACCCGTGAGGGGCCACATGTGGAGCTGTGGTGGCTCAGGGTGTCTAATGCTGAGGCAGCAAAGCTAACAAGGATATCGCTGTTGGATAGGGAATGAGGCGCTTTGCCCCTCTGAGCAGTGCTTTCTGTAGGAAGTTCTGGGTTGGTTTGGACGGTCGGGTTGACTACAGACGAGAGATCTCTGTGGTTAGGTTTTAGAGCATGTAGTTTATTACAAAGGGCGTGGGTATAGTGGCCCTGCTTGGTGCTGCCAGCTGCAGCTCAAAGCAGGCCAGAAAAGTAAGAAAGCAAGAGAAGCAAAGGTAAGAGCAAGAGGGAGTAAGGGCAAGAAGAAATAGGAGAAGTAGTGGAAGTAGTAAAAGGAGAGGGAAAAGAGAGCGAGGTTCTCGTTTACAATACAATAAATCTTCTGTGTTGAATATTCTAATTTCCATTAGCCCATCTAGGACAAGATACAAATCCTATAGTATTTACATACAGCATGTAAGAATTGTTACATTACCATGCTGCGTTACATTTTAAACTCTAGAAACTACTCTTTGGACCCCTGCTGCCAAGCTAGGAGGGTCTGCTCTGACCCTGGGACCTGTCTGCAAGCAGAGGGTATTGTTCAACAGAGAGAAGATTACCTTCAGCCGGCCATCCCATTGTTTTCCAGTTGTTCAGTAACTAAGGCTTGGTATCTCAAAGCTTGCTTTCATTTCAATCTCACTTATAGTTTCCCTATTCTCAGCATCTTTTGCCAGGCAGTCATATTTATAAGGCTTTCCTGTTTCATCTTCCCCAACATCTCCCCCGTTCTGATGAACAACTAAGATATTGGACACAGTCTTACTCATTACTTTTTGCACACACTGAAGTATACGGGGTACCTGCTACTTCTTTCATTTTCCTAGGAGAAAACGGCCCTCATTTAAATGTTACCCCATATCACCCAGTTTATAGCAATATGACTTCTTGGTGTAATCAAACTAAGCTTCTTATATATGACGAACCTCACGCAGATTGTTTTAACAAACTTCCTATTCAATTTCCTACAGGAATTTGGCTCATCTCTGGAGACAGGGCCTGGCAAGGTTCCCATCCTCTGGAGCTGAATGCAGTGCATGGGGAAGCTGCTGATTTAATAACGCAGCTCCAGAGAAAACACTATCCCACAGGAACAGGAGGGAGAGGTTGGAGAGTGTTGCAGAGGTCAAAAGGAGGTTTAAAGCAAGATTTCAAAAAAAAAATAAGAACTGTCAGACAATGACACTGAGGTGCTTTCCAGGCATCAGGAGCAGCAGAGAAGTTTTGTCATTAATTACATTTTCTGGATTGGATGTAAAATGCAAAAACTAAAGAGAGAGGGCTGTAGGTCTGTGACAGCAGCAGGTCCCAGAAGGTATTGAGAAAAGGAAGGTAAATGTAAATGGTGTTCTGAGACAAATCTGTGCTGTCCTGAAGGGATGGCTAATTTACGCAGACAGTTCAGAATGAGCTAATGTTCCACTAGAGGAGATATTTCAAAGTCACAGGAGCTGTGCCAGTTCTTGGATCATGTTGTGTCACGATTTGCACAATATATAGTGACATACAGGACTGTCACTGCCTCACCACTGCCATAGTGGAGTGGTACTGGGCTATATTTGTACTCTCTAGTTATGCCATTACTGTTTCAGCTTGTGTCATCACCCAGCACAGATATGGTGAGGCATGGCTGTTATTTGGGGAAGAAAATGCTGTGTCTGCAGTTACTGTAAATGCTTTAACATCTCCCACTAGCATTGCTTCTTGCTCATGTTTGTGATGCTCATTGGATTGTATGAAAGCATTGGGATGCTGGCAGAATTGTGGGTGACTGTTGGGTGATGTGTCTCATAACTGACTAATCTTTCAACTTCCAGAAAAGTAAAATTTCATCATCTTCAAGTTACTGAAGTACTTCCTATGAGCATTAAAAAAAAAAAAAAAAAAAAAAATGGTATATTGAATAATATTTGAGCCAGGCCTCATATTTTATATTGGAGAGAATATAATTGTGACATACATAACACGTAAATTTAACATGAGTTTAAGCAAGCTGTTTAGATTACTGTTTTACTAAACTTCTACATGGATTTTTATTACAAAATGTAGCCTACTTTCTTCATACGGAGGAAAAAACTGAGTTTATCCTATCACAATGCCTTTTATCTTTAATTATCTTTTTTTTCTTTTAGGACTTCTGCAATTAAGTTTCAATTTCTGTTACACAGATTCTTATGGTAATCCCTTGGACATAGCAGAGCTTCCCATTGAGGTGCTTGTCTTGGTGTTTATTTAGCTTGTCTGAAAATGTCTGATGTGTTCGATATGGTGAGAAAAATCAACAATTGCAAGGGATAATCCGTGGGCAAACAGTGTGGAGAGCAAGCAGAGAGTGCTCCTTGCATGCCAGTGGTTTGGCAATGCCTATGTCCAAAGTTTCACATTTATTCCTGCTAAAAAACTACCAAAGCTGAGAGAAGACCTCAGGGAAATGCTTAAAATTTTGAGACACTGTGGCTGTCAGTGTCAGGGCTGTAATGGGTATTGAGAGCGGGAGCTAGTGAAGGAAATGAGATTGTGCAGGATTAGTGAGGAGGAGCATCCCATGGAGGACCAGTGAGCAAAGTCAATTTGGTCTTCTTGTCATCAGTGTCAGAAAACTTGCTCAAGTGTTGGTGTTTTGTGGCAGTTCTATTGTCAGTGCCTTTGGATGAGATTTTTCTAGCTCCTGGCCTTGACTGCAGGGGTTGTTTCATTTCACAGCTGAATTTCAACACTTGCTCCTGCCTCCTGCCCTCTTTATTGCCTGTCCTTGGGACCTCTCTGGGACACAGCCTGTCTCCTCCTGCATTGTCTTCGATCTCAGCACATCCACGTTTCCAAGGAAATGTGCTTTTCAGTGTGTTTTCATGATTACAGACGTACTGAGGGAATGCATACCAGAGGCAGATCCTAGGATGAATTTGGAAGTACAGAAGTTGAAAGCATCAGCAAATCCTGCAGCTCCTACTGTTGTCCCTTATTGCTGCACAATTGGCTGGGCTGAGCTGTTTATTATTTTCATTTCTGTCAAGAACAGCAATAACTAGGCTGTTTATAGAATCTGCAGCACTGGGCTACTGAATTTGGCTCAGCCTTGCTTTTTTTTCCCCAAGATTTTAAATTAGTGCTAACTTTCAGAACCATGAAATTACTCTTTTCTGCTTTCCTTTCCAACTTTTTGGTACGTCTTTTTTCAGAGATGAATCTTAATACCCAGTTTTGTCTATTAAAGACCCTGCCTGAACCCTTTGGTCTCCTTTGTACTCAAGTTGTATGTTATCTGTGCCAAAATGACTCTGCAGGAGTGAGTCAGCATCTTCCTTCAGACCTTCAGTGTCTGCTGGTGGGGAAGGTCAGCCAAAAATTCTGCTACTTGTTGCACCATGTGGAATTAGCTAGAACTGTGCCTTTCGCTTAATTCAATTAGTAGTTAATGTAATTGCATTATTTTTAACAGGGTAGTTAGATTTTTTAAAAAATCAAACCTCCCCAAACTGAAACTTCTAATGTTTGTTTTTATGTTTATTTTTCTATGCAGTTAGATAATTGATGAAACTACTGGCTACTGTTAGTGCAATTACCTGAATTGGCTCTTGATTAATACTGGCAGTCTAGGAAAAGAGCTGTTGAGGATAAACAGCCAAAGAATATCAACAGGATAGGTGTTAAATTTTGCGAAGAAGTGGTTCACAGTGTGTTACTGACATAAATGCTGCCACATTTCACATGGGTAAAGGTGATCATATACCTGATATATGTATGCATTTATATATTCATACTGTGAATAAAGAACATACACCTGATAAAATGAGCGATGGAGGTCAGTGAATGAGGTAGGATTAGATATAAGAAAACCCCTAATTTAATCCTTAATAACACAACGAGTAGCTAGGTGAAAGGTTCTGTGTAGGGATGGATGGTATTTATTTATCGATCAGAGTACGTGTGCATGGATATATAAATAAATATTGGATATATAAATAGTATTTATCTGTAAATTGCCCTGACTTTCTACATTTGGAGAACAAGGCTGGTGTTTATCACTCATTGATGTTTGCTGCAGTTAATTTGTTCATATTAAAGAGATCTGAGCTCAGGTGTTGAATGCTGGTACATGGATTTTGCTTTAATTTTTCTCCTAAGTGCTTTTTCAGGATGTTTTGTATCAAGCAATATTAATGGAGATGAGATTTCTGTCCTTGTATTCCCATACTGGAGATGTTTGGATATAAGAGAAAGTCAGAACAATTCCTCAGTGTCTGCTTTTGTGGGGCCCATGTGTGCTGGGTTGCTCAGCGTGAGACAGCAAGTGTTAACTCCAGTCACCAGTAACAGCATGACTTGGTGTCTAGTGATGCCCAGAAATATCTTCCCCACTGTTTTTCTTTGCCTATATGTAAGTAATATGATTTTTTTTGCTCCACCACGCAGTTCAGTGATGTTAGCCCAAGACTTCCCTGCCCTGGTGATTTATCCATGCTGGCCAGGCCCAGTGGAACAGTCAGTGCTCAGGTCTGCACAGCTTAGTCCTTGCTGGCAAAATTAGGAGGAGACAGAAAGTGCCTGCTGCTTTTTTTACCTCTCCTTATCTGTTTTTCAGTTTGTCAATGACAAGCCAAATGCTAGCATTTATAGGGATAAATTATGACTAAAATAATTTGCATTTAAAATGCAAATGAATGAAAGCATCAGCAAGGAGCCTTCTGCTTTCTTCCTGGTGCACAGATGGGTACTGGCGTAGGATCAGCCCAGCAAGGCACTGGATATAAAATAAAGTTAATTGGAGTAGCTGAGAAATGAAATGGGCTCAGCCTCATGCTAATTCCTGGCCTGTGACTTAATATGACATTAGAGATGAAGGATTGGGAAGGTGCTGAACCACTGACTAAACCAATCACCAAGCTGTAAATTACCCTTCTGGGATCCCAGCAGCAGAGAGGCCCCAATAAAATTGCAAGAGGTGAATAAAACCAAGCTTGGAAGCAGTTTGTCAGGATCTTTGAGAGTTTAAGTTTCATTGTTCCTTTTTAGTAGTTGACTATTGTAACACTGTACTAACCTGGGACTTCGGGGGTTTATCCAAGGTCAAATCTGTCTGTACATGGAAAACCAGCTGGTGCTCAAACAAAACCTCATTCAGGCAAACTGAGGAACTGGTGATGCATCTCTGAATATAGTGTTTTCTTGTTGGAAGCCTCAGGTCTATTTTTTGCATTATTTGTTGATTTCTAGGCCTGCAGGTACCAGAAGGACAATGAGGATGAGGTGGTGTGGATGGCCTGTGGCCAAGGAAAGACATGCAGGAAGAATTCAGTGTAATCTTTCAGTGCAATTGGTGCAATAGTTGATTTGTTTCCTCCTTAATGGGACATGGAAAGTGGTGTTCAGCAGGACTTGACCATGCTCAGTGAGATAAGATTTCTGTTCCCTTATTCCCATAACTTAAGGTGTATGGGTCTTGCAGGAGGTTGTTTGTAGAGCCAAACGTGCTTTACTCTGTGTTACTGAAGTGTAGTAGCTGATAGGAATAAATCACTCATAGCTCCATGCCATGTGTCATGCTGGTTTTAATGTCTCTATTCTCTGTTTTTTTCCAGCCATGTTGCTGAATATCACCTTGTCTTCTGGAAGCAGAAACACAGTGAACAGATGAATCCTTTCAGCTAGACATTCTTCCAGTAGATCTCTCTCTCCTCATGGAGCACCCAGGCAGGGAGGATATGGACTTGAAAGAGGAAAGCACTCAGGTGTGGGCTGAGTCTGCAGCACAGGAACAGAACACTGCTCAGGTGATTAGCCAGAGCTCTGCCTCTGCTCAGACTGGATTGGGATTGTTGGGGAGGGTTAGTTCCCATTCAGCCCTGATTTAGAGTCTGGAAGCTCAGCTTTCATTTGAGCAGAAATACAAAGATTTCTGTGATGATTTGGGGTTAAAACTTCAGAAACTGAGCTGTGCAAGCTACCTCAGTGAAGACACAGAGCTCTGAAATGAGCTGAACAAAACCAGGCAGTGGCTGTAAAAGTTTCAGTATCCAAATATATTTATAACCATGTGGGAGATTGAAAAGCTGTTCAGAGTAATGAACATGAACAAAATCCCTGCTCTGTGACAGCCACTTTTGATGGCATCATTCTAATCAGTTGGAACTGTGGGTGGACCTTGGGGAAAGTAATATGAGTAATTTTTTCCAGCCAGACATCTGGGTAGGGAGGAAGGGAGAAATGTTAATTGTAAATGACTAATGCAGTCAGGTTCTGCTGTATGCAGCTTGTCCCTCTGCCTCTGAGACAACGCAGCTGGGAATATCTAGAATTCTGTAAATTGATTTACTCTTTCAAGTATGGTAGGAAAAGGGTGCTGCATGGTATTTGACCCACAAGCTGAGAAATTCTGCCTCTCTTAGTAATCTCTAGCTCTGAAATTTGCAAAGAAAGGCAGTTTTCAATGGCCTGTGTTCCATTCTCTCTGCAGTGGGATAACCATGCTGCTGTTTGCACATGGCAGTTTTACAGCTTAATGAGTATTTACAGAATGCTCTCCAAATGTGAAACTGTAGTGTTTGTGAGAGGATTTATTGTACAGAATTAGCACTGAGCATCCACGGAGAGTACCAGGTGTCTTCTGAAGCGTAAGCCAAAAAGTGAAACAAAATAAACAAAATATGTAACTGTGGCATTGTTTTATGTGAAAGAATTTTACGTGACTATGAATACTTAAACTAGGTTTCCTGCTCACTGTCCTGTTTTTCCCATACACTGAAAATGCTTTTCAGCATGTAAAGAATGGTAAAAGCTAAGCATGTTCCTATTTTCACTGGAATTCAGTATTCTGGCTCATTTAATAAAGGCCGCCGATCATCAGTTATGATCATAATGTTCTAGTAAAATCGACTTGTTTAGATTTAAAGTGCTGCCCTAGACATAACTTGTTCCAGTAGTCCTTGGAATCAGTGCTTAATGTTTTCAGTTACATGTTTGTCTGTTTAAATAGTTGAATTTTCTACTGATGCTGCACATACATACTACAGAGAAGCAGTCTAATATGCCCTACTGCTGCCTCTGAGAACTGCAATACTGTAACTTGAGGAGTATCAGAGTTAATAAGTTCTGTTAGCCTCTCATCAGACAGCAAAAATTACCTCCCAACTACAGAACTAGCTGAATGAGATCATTATTATAAATCCTGACAGGGATATGAGCATAAAGAGAAACAATATCCCAATAAATTGAATAGATACAGGAGTTCAAATACGAACTTGTTCCTTTAAAAATTTTTGAAGTATCATGCAGGAACTAAGTATGGGTGGGTGCCCTTTGTAGCAGTTATGTCTTGAGTTGCAGTGCAGAGTAAAACCAGAGACTGATGTGAGTTGTGTTCAGATTTCTACAGGTAGAATAATTGAGTGAGATTTGAAATGTGTGTTTTTTCACTGCATTCAGATTAGTTGGGACACAAGTTCTCTCTGCTTTCCAAGGCACCCCATGACTCTGGTGCTGTGTCCCACTGGCCGGCATTGGTGCGAGTCCAGGATCTGTTTGTTCCCCAGGTGCACTTTGTCCCCGAGGCGGGGGCAGTGGCCCAGATCGTGTACAGTGACGAGCAGGAGCGCGGCCCCACGCAGCAGGTGGTTTACACGGCTGATGGCACCTCCTACACCTCTGTGGACACCTCGGAGCACACCCTCGTTTACATCCACCCCGTGGAAGCTACGCAGGCACGTGTGGTTCTGAGCCCACCCTGGTTTTGGCACCTAGAATAAAACCAACAATCTTGTTTGGGATGAAAGCCAGTTACCAGCCAAGTGGTATGACTGGAAAATAGGCAGTCGCTCCCAACAGTTTTCTCTGCCCACTGCTGAGCAGGGACTTCATGCTGTTCATTTGTCTGATGTGCAAATCTGCTTATCAAAGGATGGTGAGGCTATGAATTATGAAATGCTGGTTACTTCTCTGAAGATAGATGAGATTATAATTTACTCAAAGGTGTTTTCCAGAACAAGGATAATCTCACCAGAAATTCTGCCTCTTTTATCCAGTAGAAAGCTAAGAGCCATCTATGTTCCTTCTGGAAGTCTTTGTTTTGTGTAGTACATAATTGATAGTTACGATAACAGTAGTGTCTTTTTGGAGAGCATCTCTGTTTATTCAATGTAATTTTGTAGTCTCTTCAGAGTTGCTGATTTTATAGACCTTTTATATTCTTTTTCTTCTGCATAATCATACCAAATAGTCTTTTATTCCCTCGCAGCACATGTTTATATGGGGTCAATATGCTATGCATCTCTTCCTCTGTGTGGACAGATTAAAAAGGAACAGCCTCTCTTTGTCAAGAGTGTTTTATAATGTCTTTGCTGACAGGGCAGATTAGCTGTGCTGCAAAGTGCATGTACCTAACACTCCCGCCACACTGGCAGAGCCTCATGTGGCGCCGTGTGTCTTGTGCAGCTCTCAGCTGTCCCAGGAAACTAGCTTCTATGTGGGGGGATGTCCTGAGAGGATATTTTGAGAGGATATCTCCCAGGAAGTTACTGGCCAACTAACTCCAAAACTCTGAATGCTGTCACTGTGTCAAAAGATGTGTAGTATTCAGTCACTCTTCTGCATCTAAGATGAAATTATCACAGTGCTAAAGGAATTTGTATTATACCATGCTTTATTTTGTTGTAGCCAGGCTGCTGCAAGCTCAGATATTTCAAGTTTTGGCTGAGTAAGGCTGGCCTCAGTCAATCCTTGGTTGTGCTTTTCCTAGGATTCTGTCAGGGCTGTTCTTGCAGAATATTGGAGTTGGCATGTCTTCTATGAAATTAAACAGCATCCTGGCCATATCAAAGTCCCGTGTAGGATGTGCATGATAGTTCCTCAAAAGAAAGCATGCAGAAGTCTTGTGAATTTTCAGGAAGAAAAAGCTCACAGTTACCTTCTATCCTGCCCTTAAGTGTTACACAGTTTTGATAGAGCTATTGAATTTCATCCTGTAGATTTTATCGAATGAACAATTGACAATGTGATTTTGGTAATTAAAAAAATAAACCCTGTGAAACACTTTAGCTGTACAGATGCGAACTGCCACATAAATATATTAACTCTTTATGGACCATTACCTAATTTTTAATTTCTATGTATGTAGGTCCACTTGGGTAAGTTGAAGTAATTTGCTGTGATAATAGGCAGGTTAGAAGTGGACAAAGGCTCAAATGTGGGTTGTTTCATGGTGGCAGGGTAACTTTTGTGTGAGTTGGGAGTAGAAAACCCTCAGGGCCAGTTTGATAAGCCTTTTTCGCTTTGTCTAGACTCTGTTTACAGATCCGTCCCAAGTGGCTTACGTTCAACAGGATGCCACCACCCAGCAGGTAAGGAAGAGATATTATTCATTTTGGGCCTAAAACTGTGAGGGAACTGTTAGGGAAGGTAAAGGGACACTGTTGTGGTGCGAGAGGGTAGTGAGCTGTCTCTGAAGTCCAGTGACAATATTAGTCTTGTGCTGTCACCCTGATCAAGACCAAAAAGCCACTATTACCATGACCAGCTTGTGCATGAATAACAATAAAAGTTAAGAATGATTTTGCGTTTATTCTCTTTAATTCATATTCAACAAGAATTCTAATTTACTGCCCCAGATAGCATGAAAAATCTTGCAACAGTGTCCCTGCAGCAGATGCAGCTGATGTCATCTGAATGTGCCATTTTGGAAAGGCTGGGTTTGCAGTTGTCCTCATACAGGTTCTGGTCCAAATGCCTTTAAGTCCACCAAAGGCTCTCAAGGGATAGAAAAATTGGATTAAATTCTGGGTTTACTAGAAATTTCACAGGAAGTTAAGTGCAAAACCTGAAGAAGTTCAGTGACTGGCTCCCTTATCAGGTGTGCTGGGCTTGCCAGTGTGAGGTGGCCTGGGAAGAAAATAAAACTGCAGCCTGTGTATAAGGTTGTGATGATCTTTCCTTACTCTTTTTGCATCCATCATGGATGGAGAAGTTCTGTTGTTAACTTACTGGTATCTTTGGGAACTGCACTGTGGTAATCAGCTGTAGACAGGTGCTTTCAGATCTCTCTAGCTAGAATTCTCTGTTTGTCATAGACTTAAAATCGTTACTGCTTGGTGGGCCTTTAATGACATGTGTGAATGGATGTGTTAGATCGGAATCATCACCAAAGCCATCATTAAAATGTGTGTTTATTGACAGTCTTGGGGCAGAGTGAGTGCTGAACAAATTTTCTTGCTAAAAGATCTTCTAAATGGTTGAGGTACAGATGGGAAGCAATGACTGATACAATAAAGGTGTTACCTGTCTTCTCATTCTCTGGAGTTTTGTTCTGGAGTTTTTTGCTCCATCAATTTCCCTGCATTAAGAAGCCAAAAATTCCTATTTAATTGTCTTAAAGCTCATTTAACAAATATATGATTAATTAAAAATAGAGATTACTTGTGCACAATGCAGATGGCAGTGACAACAACGGTGATCTGCTGTTATTATCCCAGAAGCACTTGTCTGTGTGTCCTCAGCCTGTCCTCCGTTCTGACACTGTCTGACAGCAGTCCTAACACATATATTAATTTTTTGGTGAACCATTAATCCCGCATTATATCAGCTCCTGCGTTTGCAGCAGTTTTTACATCAGCATTTCATGTGGGACATCCCTGAACTGACAACTAATGATAAAATAATAATTAAAGCTCCTCTTGTCTTTCAGAAGAAACTTTATTGTAGAGAGAAAGTGAGAGGTTTATAAAAATAGTGCCCATAATCCATGCAGTGCCTGACATGGAAGTGCAAGTAAGGGTATGTTTGGTGTGATTAGTAGTAGGCAATGCTCATAGTGGGTACAAATAGATCCAAGCCTGTGTGACCCTCTCCTTGCTGGCACACTGGAGGAATATAGATGTCTCTTCTGTTGCCAGTTGGCATCAGAAATGTCGATACCAGACTGTCATGGTGGTTTCCTTCTCACCATCACACCACTCCCTGAGGTATTTTTGCTGTTATTTTTCAGGAGTTTCATAAATTACTCTTAATATCTCTTTAAACAAAGCAACTAGTTTGGAGTTCTAAGACGGAATGCTTATGTTATGGATTTCGTTGTCTGCTCCCTCACTGCTGGCCCAATTCACTGTTCTGAGTTTTATCTGATATTTATTAAGCACTCTGCAGAGAGGCAAGAGCTTGGATTTTACCATAAAAGCTGCTTAACAGTCAGAGGCACAAACTAGAAGCCACATGATGTCTGCTGTAGAGGATGAAAAGTCACGTGGAATAATGGTGCACATTCCTGTATACATAAGCAGGAAACAAAAGGCAGGAAAGGTGATTCCTAGGGTCTTAGTTGTTTTGTTTTATTGCTGAATGGATGAGAACAGTGTGGTAATATGCATTAATTTGGTTGTTACAGCACAAAAAAGTGAGTATGTAAATAAAAATGTGTAGTGCGACCAAATGTAAAGAAAAATAATTGTTGGGATCCTCTCGTTTGAGAGCTTGATCTTCTAATGAGGTCAGTGCACCATCTTTGTTTTTTAATGGATCCTAGATCATAGAATCACGGAATGATTTGGATTGGAAGGGACCTTAAAGCCTATCTAGTTCCAACCCCTCAGCCACGGGCAGGGTTTGCTTGAGGAAAAAAAAAAAATCAAAAAAAGAAGAAATGTTTCTTATACCTTCTTTACCTTTCCCTTGAAAACGAAAGTAAATTTGGGCATAGAAGAAAAGAGACCTCAAATCACCCCAAGAGCTAAAGAGCTCCTAACATCTGTTTTTAGTGCAATTTAAACCCAGGCTGGGCAGGACCTTAATTTTAAAATGTGGAATAGGTAATTCAGAATTTGCAAAGTCTATAGATTTGAAGCCTTTCCCTTTGTCCCAGGAGCTGCAGGTTCTGTCCAAGCCCATCATTCCTACTTGAACTCCAAAAAGCATGGGAATGCCGCAGTTTTGAGCGAGTGCAGGGCTCAAGGGAGCTGTGCATGCCGGGCCCTGCCCATGTGTTAAGTGACTGATGGAAATGCTGCAGTGCTAAAATGAGTGCCTGTGATTTTAGGTAACGGTGCTCTTGCCTGCTGCTGCTCAGAGCATGAATCCCACCAACCTGTCCGTGCTCGGCAGTGTTGCTGACCCCCCCCAGCCAGTGGCTCTGGAACAGGGGCCACAAGCAGATAGAGTAAGTTGCCAGGCACCCTCTCCTCTTCTATGTACGAGTGCACTGATTCCATTGCTCCATCATCTCTGGGGATGAAATGTGGCTGAGTGATACGGGAGGAGATGTGAGAAAGCTGCAGTGCAGATTTGTACTGTCTTCCATAGTCTTGCCATGGAATGTATGGGGGTTTAGGAGAGATCATGTGTTTAATATACAGAGAAACCTGTTTCACAGATGGTTCTGTGAGCAGCCACCTTAAAATTCTATCAGCGCTGAAAAGTGAAGTTAATAGAAGGTGAAGTGCTGTCACAGCAACATCTACTGGGTTTCCTTGCCAGTGTTTTCAGGCAGCTCTGCCGCGTGTAGTATTTCTTGTTCTCTGCCTGAGAAGCCTGTGTGGGTGATGGAATATGAATCAAACTTCAAATGTTGCGCTTTTTGTAAGGAAGGAAAGGGCTAAACTTGAAAATTAGTGGAAGAGTGCAATGCCCTCAACTGTCGTTCATGTCCCATAGTTTGTATCTAGTCTCCACGTTACCTCACCCCTTATTGACCACTACCTTTGTACTCTGGGGATTGGTTTTGTTGGATTGTAAAGAGAAGATCGTGTGCCAAAGTGCAGGATTCTCTCACTTGTACAAAAGAAGTTAAAATACAGCTTTAGGCTCTGGGTAATATCCACAGAGCCTGGACTTTGCTTCAAACTTTCTGCGAGGGTCCAGAACTTCCTCTGATTTCAGTTTCTTCTGAGAACTGAGTCCTTTGGCAGGGTAGAGCCAGGGAGTAATACAGGTGTCCTGAGTGAGGCCAGCAGCAGCAGCAAGCCATGCAAAACATCCCTTGGCAGTCATTTAGCACCTTCCCTTGGCCTCCTCTTCATTACCAGAGGCAGCAGGAAGGGTAGACTAGCAAGGACCTTCATTGCTTGTCCTTGTGGTTTTCTTCATGAATCAGCTTGAATTGTTTGTGAATTCTCTCCTCAGGCATCATTACCGGTGCATAACCAGGTGTTACCTCCTATGGAGGCTGTGGATGGTTCTGATCCTTTAGCACCTCTGCAGAATCAAATGGAAAGGATAGAAACAAAAGAGGAAGATGATGAGGATGAAGATGAGGATGAAGATGGGGAAGACACTGACATGGATGAATGGGATCCAGATCCACCTCGACCCTTTGATCCCAATGATTTATGTAAGCATGTGCGGTAGTATGTAGTGTATTACCTGCCCTCCCCTTTTTTCTTCCCTCTCCATCAGCCCTTTAGTAAAGAGAGGCTAAAACCATTCAGATTTTAGCAGTAATGAGTAAATGTGAGTCTTTATTCCCAAAAATGTGAACTCAAATTGGGCTGCTTTACTGAAAAGACAAAATTCTGTCTTTAGTGAAGTCTCTGAGCTGCTTTGTTCTTATTTTGCTGGACTCTGATCTGTCTAATATTTTAAAATGTAGACAGACTACTGGCAGAAGTGTTCCTACAGCTGAGCCAAAGATGTTTAGAGAGAGATAAGGCTGTCTCTGAGCTGGTGTGTGAGTGTCTGCCTGAAAGTCACATCCTCTCTGCCTTTGTGTTGCAGGGTGTGAAGAGTGTAATAACGCACATCCCTCAGTGTGTCCGAAACATGGACCTTTGCATCCCATCCCAAACCGGCCTGTGCTGACCAGGGCGAGGGCCAGCCTTCCCCTGGTGCTCTATATAGACAGGTTTTTGGGAGGTGTATTCTCCAAAAGGCGTATCCCGAAGCGTACACAGTTTGGGCCTGTGGAAGGACCCCTGGTCAGACAGACTGAGCTCAAAGACTGCTATATCCATTTGAAGGTAAGAGTGAGAAAAGGGGGAATCAATTTGTGCCTAAGTTTTGATTTTCATTAATTTGTCACTCTACCTTGATTAATTCACTGGAGATGTTTTGTTACTTCCATCTCTGAATGTAACTAAGAAATACCCATACTGCTTTGGCTTCAAATCTGCTCTGTTATTCTGGGTGACGCACTAATCCTGGTGAATGTTCTGGCATTATGGTGCTAGGATATATATATATATGTTTGTATATGTATGTATATATAGGGTGCATAACGTGGAAGGCCGTGAATCACTCTCACATGAGCTGAAGAAGCATCTGGACATAAAAATAGCAGTTCCATCTGAGGACATTCTGCAGCCATTCTTTTATGTCATGTTGTAACTTCAGTTCAAAATATTTTTCTTACCTTTCTGTTCATAAGATGTAGGGGAGAGGAGATATTTTTATTCCCTTCCACTTGCCAAGTAATTGGCATGAGGTAAAAAGGATTTGAGTGACTTTTATCCATTTATTTACTGGTTTCACTATAAAAAATTGGTCCTCTATTTGTTGGAGTTTAGATCCACAGTCTTACGAGGGCTCTGATGGTCAGTGTCTGACAAGCAAGTTTTGACCATAGGCAGATTCCGCAACCCAAGAGAAGTTCAGCTAAAGAAGTGCTGCTTCCTGCTTGAGGCAACATCATAAGTCAAGAAATTAAAGGAAACATGGATCTGCCAGTTAGAAACTTCTGACTGATGTTTCTATAGCCTGTGAAAGCTACAGCTACTTGTGTGTCATTTGTTGTAGCCACATGTACATACTGTGCCTGACCTCTCTAATGAATGATTCTTGTCCCTGAAAGCCTTGGAAGGATTCATTGTGCCTCCCCAGTTAAATCTTTACCTGTTGCTAAATATTTTTCTGCCTGTTTCTGGATCCATGTCAGTAAAGAGAGAAAATTAGCTATGCCTTCATTGCTCCCCTAATGTAACAGTTGCATGGGCACAGTAGTTTTCTTAGTAACTAAAATTCTTTTGAATGTGCTGCCAGGCAGTTACAGTCACATGTAATTGGATTTTGCTACAGGTTTCTCTTGATAAGGGTGACAGAAAAGACAGAGACTTGCAAGAGGACCTGTGGTTTGAACTTTCCAGCGAGGCTCTGTGTAACTGGATGATGTTTGTGCGTCCAGCTCAAAACCACCTGGAGCAGAACCTGGTGGCCTATCAGTACGGCCACCACATTTATTACACCACCATTAAAAATGTGGAGCCCAAGCAGGAACTCAAGGTATGGCATTGCTTGTGTGTCAGAATTCTCTTTTTCGACTGATTAAATAGTACCTTAAAAGTTGCTGCCTAGTAAGTGCCAGAAACTACTGCTGTGAATAGTTTTAGGGCTTTTTCTCTGATGGCCTGAATTGAATGTCACTGAAGTCAGTAAGTAGTTAGTCACCAACATAGGTATTTTAATGAGCTTTGGCTCATGAGGAAGTTTAAAATAAAACTATGTAAATTATTTGTCTCTCCCTGTCATGCTTTACACAGCATATATTTTGCTAATACAATCTAATTTTTATTGCAGCAATCTTATTTTTTTAATTCTGGATGCCCTTTCCAGTTAGCCCTGTGTGTTCCTGACTTGTTTTCTGGTACATTAAGTGAATATGCTCTCTCCCTTTACCTGGCTTTCCTGGAGCTTTTGAAACTTTGCATGTGAAAAATGATAAAGGATATTGTGACTTCCCTGTGGTTTGCTTTTTCTTCCCTCTAAAAATTTATCAATTACGTTGAGCTCAAAGCAGCATGGCTGGCTGAGATGGCCTTATTTTTCAACATTTTTTGGGGCACTGGGAGGGAACCAAAAAATTTTGATGTCAAGAAATTTTGTTGTTCTTCAGATCTCTTCTGGCATGTAGATTTCAACAATTTGTCTGGAAAAATGATTGTTTAGTAAGCACACTCACTAAATCAGGGCAAAAGCCTACTTACACCCTTTAAGAGCAGGACTATCTGAAATCAGTCCTTAATTTTTTTAAGATGAATTACTAGAAATCTTACTAATCCATTTTAAGTGTATTCAAACATAAAAACTGTTTTCTCAACAGTTTTTAAAACAATATGAAATCAGACTTTATACCTATACAGACCTCCCTGTGGGAACATGATTTTTCTTACTTTGTGTTAGTAGTGTCTTTTGGGGTAAAATTGTTTGCTAATTGAAAGGCTTGGTAATGTGATTTCCTCCCCAAGTGGATGTAGGGCATTCATGCACATTTTGGCCAGAGATTGAAGTAGGAGGATCAGGGAACTGAAGCCAGGAAGTTCTGATTTGCCTGCCAGGTGTGTAGTCCAGGAGCTCCAGGCTTTTGTCTTTGTCCAGCTGGTGAGATTCCTGCAGAGTAACACACCTGCTGGAGAGTCCTTGAAATCCTACTCACCTCTGCCTGTGGCCCACTGCAAGTTCAAACTTGTTTGAGTTTTTCATGCTGAAAATCTGTTGATGCCTTCTTTGAGAAATCTCTTCTAAAATCCACTCTTTTTCATCAAACAGATGAAATGATGGAAGAATTCTCAGCTAAATGTGAGCATCTGCTTTTAGGCTTTAATAAACTTTATCTTCCTGCTTCTTGTGGTTGTCTTTGCTGAAGGCTTGACTTCCTTGTATGACAAAATTGGGTCCATCATACTGGCACCTGGCAGATCTTTGTTTTGGGAAGCAGGACCATATTGCTCCAATCCTTCAGAAGCTCAGAAACATTTTAAATGAGTCTACGTGGATTGTGCTGCCTATTGTCTATGTAAGGAGAGCAGGAAAGAAATGGGAAATCGCCCAAGTTAGTAACATTTCCATTCCTCCTGGTGCAAGTATCAGTACTCTGCTGACATCCTTCCATTACAGTCATGCAGTTGGATTTGAAGAGATTAATCCTATCTTAGAGAGCTACTGGTAGCCATGTGCAAGATTCACGTTGGGAGGCTAGACCTTAAAATTAAATGGATGTACGTCCTGAGCAAAGTTCTTTCATTCCTCAGTGGGGGCACATTGATCTTACCAGACTTTGTTATTGAGGATGAAAGGAGCTGTAAGAGTTAGTGGTTGAGGCAAGTGAAGTAAATGTATTGCTTAAAACCCATTTTCAAATAAATTTCCATTAGTTTTGGCTCCACCTAAGTGTCCTGTTACCTTGTGCTCCTGCTGCAGGTGTGGTACGCTGCCTCCTATGCTGAATTTGTGAACCAGAAGATCCATGACATAACTGAGGAGGAAAGGAAGGGTAACTTGGGATCTTCTGCTTTCAATGTGGTGGTGGTTGCAAGTTGCACTCCTTGCTTTCAAGTATATGGCCTGTATAGTGCTCCCAAATTTCTGCTAGTTTGAGAAAAGTTAAACCAGATCTAGATTGTGTTATTTGGGCTTATTTCCAATAACTCTTCTCATGAATATTACATTAATTTAAGCCTTTGCTTCAGTTTCTGGGAACCATTAGTTTGCTTCCTCCCAGGAAGAGGTCTGTTTCTGTACTCAAGGTCTACTGTGCGTCATAAACTGAGGTGTGACTGTTTTAGATTTAGAAATTTCCCTTGATCTCCCTTAACTTACACCAGAGGCACAATCCTGTAGGTGCTCTTCCATACAAGGGTGAATTTCAGAATCCCCCTGAATTTCTAACAGTGTTGATAGTCATGAGAATTGTCCCCAGTGATTTTTCTGTGTCTCTATGATGAGCTATGGTCATGGCACAGTGCAGAGGGCATAAAAGCAAAGACCAGTGGAGCAGGGCTGGGTATTCTGCATAACCTTCTGTCTAACCTTTAGGGGAGAAATACGGCCCACAGAGGACAGAGAGGCTGGGGGCAAAAAAATTGAGTGTTTAATTGGTGGTGAGTGAAATAGTGTTATTGACATTTCCAATAGTGCTCAGGGAGCAGGAAAAGAACTGGCCGTGTTACGAGTGCAATCGGCGTTTCATGAGCTCAGAGCAGCTCCAGCAGCACCTCAACTCCCATGATGAGAAGCTGGACTTCTTCAGCAGGTACTGACAGCCTTAGCTTCACTTGTGGATCACTGTGGTGCTTCCCCAAACATGCAGAAAGGAGGGGCTTTGTCCTGCAAATCTTGGTGACCAGCTCAGGAGAGATCAGCACAGCAACAGAAGGAAAAATCATGGCAGCAGGAGGCTGACTGGTATAAGAGACTCTCTGAAAGAAGTAGCTTGAGAGAAATAAATACTCTCTTGAAACTGGTGAGGTATTTTTGTTTTGCTTTTTTTTTTTTGACAATGACTTTAAATACTTGTAATGTTTCAGTATCACAGTATTGAAATACTGATGTTTCTCAGAGATATGGAAGTACAGAGCTTGGAAAACAAGGCTTCTAGTGCCTCATTGGCCTGGCAAGGTGGTTTATCCTGACCTATTAAAAGCTGAGTCTACAAACACCTGTCACAGAGCAGAAGACATTGGTGCCTTCTTTCTCCTGAAATGTAGCAAGTGACTGTGTTTTGGTTTGGTTTTTTTGACACAAAATTTTTCCCTTCTGTTTAGTGCCTGACATCAGTGGCTGAGCGCTTTTTGGGAAGGGATGTTATGGCTTCAGATTTTAAATGGGTTTCTCTGTGCACTTGTTCCATCATGCTGAAAATGCTTCCAGCACACAATAAACTGGACTGTTGGAAGTGGGAGACTTGCCATGGCAGAGGGCTGGATGGAAGCAAGTAGTCCTCTTGGTCCCATGATTACCGATAGAAATTTTAATGTGTTCTGGACTTTGGTTTCTCATGAAGCACAAAATAAATAGATACCAGCCAGAAACCCATTGGTTTTGCTGCCAGAATTTCTTTAGTTTTTATTATTTACTGCATTTTATTATTTACTGCCTCATTGTTGCTGAGTTGAATAGGTGAGTAGGGATGCTGAGAAAGAAATCATAAAATCAATGGAGAATCCAAAGCCATCTTTTTTTGTATCTAACCTGGAGCACTCTTGTATTGTGCAGAGCCAGAGGCCGAGGTCGTGGACGAGGAAAGAGGAGATTTGGACCAGGCAGACGCCCCGGGCGCCCTCCCAAATTCATGCGCATGGAAGTAACCAGTGAAAATGGTGAAAAATGTGAAGAAGGGACACAGGTATATTTCTGGAGATGGAGGGGAAAAAACAGTACATGGAATGTAAATTCTTGACTAAAAGAATTTGGGGCATCAGTGCAAGCTGAGGGTGTGCTTTGGACTTGCACATGAGTAATTCTTGGTTTCTAGCTAGAATTCTCTGCCAGGAGAGCACACTACTTCCCTTCTATAAAACCTGTAAAATCACTTGGATTTCTGCAGCAAGTTTCACTCCAAAGCACTTAGCAGTGAGGTGGGTTATTGCGGCAGTTTAGCAGCCTCACAGAAGTAATTTAGACAGTAAAACTGTAATGGGAATTTAGGTTCCTACTTATCCTTTGTGGAATGTGAGGTCAGCCTGCTCTTACAACTGTTGCTGGTGGAATTAAATCAGTTTGAGATATGATTCTCTATGATGTTTTAATATTAACAGAAGAGCCTCCTGTAGGCAGGCTTATTGCAAAACTTCCTTTTGCTTGTAGCTGTTGGTTATATTCTGTAGGGACATAATATGATGCATTTAAGTAAAAAGCTAAATTCTCTGATGCTTACCATGCTTAGGTTACCACTAAGTCCTTTTATGAGCAGTGACAGAAGAGGTCAGTGCTCTGGTTTATGACTTAGCTGAAAGCTGATGTCTGAAGTGGTAATTTTCATCTGGCACCTCAGTGGGTCATGGCTCTTGTGCTGACTCAGAGGGAGGAATGTAAACTCTGCCTGTGAATTCCTGCTGCAATGCCCTAAATGCTGCATTAGGTGCAGGCAGTTGTGAGCTCACCCTCTCTGCAGGCTGACATGACACATGCCAGCCTTGTTTAGACAAATAAACCTAATGCTGGTCCCAAACTCTTCACTGTGGAGAGACAGCACTTGCTGGGCACAGTCCAGTGTGTGAGTGGCCTCTGGACTGGAGGTGGCTTGTGTCCTGCCAGCTTGGAGCATGGCCCAGGGCTGGATCACATGTGTCTGTGCAGTGGGGCAAGGTGATGTCCCAAGCCGTTGGAGGTCTGCTCACCTCACTAAAGCTGGGCACAAGTTCTGCCTGGGAACTGGAGAGTCAGGATGCTGAGAGCACAGCTGAGTGTCAGCAAGGTGGAAACTTGCCACCCAGACCTGGGCTGGACACTGAGGTGGTGTATTGTTTACTAAGGATCTTTCTCTGGTAAGCACTCACGATCTGTAAGGGCCTCATTCCTTGGTTTTCTTCTCCCACACCTGCTTTTGTGTTTTGACAGCCTTCAGCTGACATAATTCAAGATTAATTCTGGTGCTCTGTTTCCTAACTTGTGCTTTTAAATTTCTTCTGTTGCGTTACGTGGTGTCAGATAAGGATCTGTGTCTGTTTTTTCATGTAATACAAGATGATTCCATCCCAGAAGAGTTACTGGAACTTAGAGGGAGAGAATGTAGATTTTTGGCACGTGCTTCCTGCTCACAACACCCTCCCTTTCGTGCTAATGCAAAAGGGGAGGAAAAACAGCTTTGTATGATATATGGAAGTGATGTGTGCAGAGCTGGAAACTGGATGAAAAATCCACATAGTGCCCAGTGTGATCACCTCATTTGTCACTCTCCAGTTCAGCAGTCCAGATAGTTTGTTAGAAAGGAGAAGACACTGCAAAATGATACATGATAATGTTTCAAAATGACAACAGTTTCCACAAGAGATTCTCTTGTGGAAAGAGAAGAGACAGAAATTCTCTCATTTCCTGGGTCTGCACTAGTCACTTTGGTTAAAGCAGAAATAGTCCTGAGTGCAGAACAGCCTTCTCGGCTATTAACAGCTGGATAATGCTGATTGTCTGTGGCTAGTCAAAGGTATGGCCCATGGAGAGTCACCCACCTGCAGCACTGCTTCCCTGGTGCCCTGGGTGATGCTGCTGTAGGTGAAGGTGATGTGCTGAAAGCAGCAGTGGACACAGTAGGACAACTGTAGGAGTTAATATAGATGCTACACTGTTTTGTTTATAGCTTGTGATTAAATATGTACAAATCTTGTTGTCTGCTGAGTATTAGCAAAGTGTTTTTCAGTGGGTGGGGGGAATAATCACTGGTTGTATGATTTGCGATTTCAGGACTTGCTGCATTTTTCCAGCAAGGGGCAGTTTGATGAGGCCGGACAAGCCCCACTGAATGGGCTGGAGCAGCAGGAACAGACTCCGGTGCCACCAGAGCCGCAGGCTGCACTGGAGCAGCAGGAAAACCGCACACTCCATGTACAGCCGCAGCACGAGGGGAGCACGGTGCCCACGCAGAGCACCATGACAGCAGATGACATGAGGCGAGCAAAGCGCATCAGGGTAAGCACAGAGGATGGGGGATCACATCCACCGTAACCCAGGGAATGCCAGGGCCAGCTGATCTCCTTTCACTGTTGTATCCATTTCCAAATCCCAGATAAAGCATCTCATTCCTAGCAGTTTTCTTTGCACTGAGAGGAAGACAAATCTCACGTAAAGGACCAGTATCTCATAGGTGCTAGTGAGAACTGGTCAAGCGTTAGAGCTGATTAAATTCTATTACAGTAATTCTTGCATGAAAACACAGTCCACCCAAGCTGGCAAGCAGAGGTGCTTCAAACAGCTGGCAGAATCTGGTGCTGTGGCACAGACTAACAACTTGCTCACAGCACCATCTGTGTCTCTCAGAACTCTCTCACAAATAATTGCCAAAGAGGACCACAACCTCAGTTTAGATCCACTTGGATGGTGGTGATACCTAGTGATAAAATCCTTTTTTGGGGTAGGAAACCCTGCCTTTGAGAGCAAAACCTGTGTTAAGAGCAAACACTTTGAGCCTGAGCTCTGTGTCAACTGGCTGAGCTGTTTTTTCTCTACTATGTGTGGGAGGGAAATGATTCAAGCAAATAATCCTTGAAGCTCTGTAACTGGAAGATCAGTTTATTTAGCTTAAAATCTTTTCCGTTTTCTTCCATGTGTTAACTTTGGCTTAAGGAAAGAAACAGCTGCAATGAGGGTAAGGGTTCATTTTTAGTGGATGAGGAAGGATTAGAAAAGAGTTGAGTAACTATTCTGGATAGGAAGATGTCGAGCCAAATCTTGCTTGCAGTTTACAGCAATATATATGCAAGACTAATGGTGGTGTTACCCCAAAAATGCAGTGGCACGTCTTGAAGGAAAAGTTTGACTTGGGCACATTAAGACTGCACAGTTTTTAACCATAAAAAATGGTTGCAGTCTCTGAATGACAAGTTCCTAACAGTGATTTCATTTTCATATATGAAAACCTTGGGGGATTTTTTACTGAATGTATTGAAGGGTGTATAATAGAGTACAGAGAGAGATGCTAAAATTTTGACAGAGCATAGGGATGTACTGCTTGCTGTGTGCTACAGCGTCCGCAGTATGAAGAGAAAGTGTTGGCCATTTCCCTGAACTTTTGAACCCAAGATGTGAACTTAGTATCCTCTGAAATAATGAATGTAGGAAGAAAAGGACAGAAATTCTGAAGTTATTTCTTTGTCTTATGACTTAGGTTTTGTTCTCTGTAAATTCATCACAAATGGATAACAGCTCAGAGGAGTGCCGTGGAGGTTCAGTGACATGTTTGTATCTCAGGTCTTCCTAACTTTCCCTGTATCTGGCAGCTCATGTTCAGCAGAGTCCTGGAGATGTTTCAAGCCAGGAGCACTGGCAGAATGGCAGATGGATGGTTGCAAAGACCTTTCTATATTGCATCAGACTGTGAGCAATGAGCACTTGAGATAAGACTAAACCAGCAAGCATCATTTTTTTAAGCACTGAAAAATCACCCTCTGAGTACTCACTCAACTCAGCTATTCACAGGACCTGCCTACAATAACATGCACTTCATAATAAAAGCAAACAAACATTTGGTTTTTAGATATGTGGTATACATTATTCACTTCCAGAGAACAGGTACAAAGTCCTGACTTGTGGTTATGATAGAGCTACTTGTGTAGTTCTAATTCTTCCTTATTACTTAGATAGGATTTAGTTTTCAAAACCAGTCGTTCTTTGTGAATTGCTTCAGCTTTTGTAAGGCTTAAGACAGTGGTGTTCTGAGACTCTTTTCATGCTAGCTGAAAGCACTGATCTCTCCTGCTCCAGGGTTCAAGTCCTGATGGGATCAGTTCATTTTTCAGCCTCTGCTTTAGAGCCTGTGGGGTTTCCTTGGAGCTCAGACCTTAACTATGGCAGTTGTGTCCCTAGTATTGAAAAAAGATACACCCACCCTTCAAGAACTCTTGTAGAAAATTAGAGGGACATTGTGGTCCACAGCCAAAATGAATATCTGTTTTTAGTTCAGTTCTGGGCAGTATGTAGGGTGTCTGCGTGCTAATGCGAGAAACAAGAGGGATAGGAATACGATTTGGAAAGCACAGTCGCTTCCTTCATGGTGAAAGAAATGCAACTGGTTGTGTAACAAGGAGCACAGCCAGTAAAATGAGGTTAACTTCTCCTTAACTTTTTCACTCTCCTAGTTCCTACCCTGTTGTCATCCTGCCCTAATTATTCCCTTCTGCTGAAAGCGTTCCGTTCTCACTATGGTTCTGCAGTGCACATTGCATCCTTGTTAATCAGCCCTAGGAAAACAGGAAAGGTCACAAAACACCTTCAAGATTATCTGTGGTTTTTATCTTTGCCCTTTAACTCCCTTTGAGCAGTTACTAACTACAGACTAAACCTTGAATATCTGTTTAGTCTTTCCTGACGCAAAAACCTCAGAACAGTAGACTCTAGTTGGAGGAGCCCTTGTCTTCAACCTGCGGAAGTCAAGGCTTCTGTTTTCAAGTCCATTACATAACATAAGTATTTTTCTCTCTCTCAATGCTGCCTGCTCAGCTGGAGCTGCAGGTAGGTTTGGGTTTTTGTTTCATTGGGGTTTTGCTGTATCCTAATCCAATGGTGCGTATCAACACCCCCTTCCATTTTGTTTTGTCCAACTCCTTTTTAGTGTTTCCTGATTGATCCCACACCATAAATTGTCACATTCATTCTTCTTTAGGTAACCAATATCCAGAACTAAGTGTTACCTGAAAAACAATTTGCGTTCTTCTAGTTCTTTTCATACCAGTTCTTTGTAGATTTAAGGTGAATTTTATAGGAGTAAATTGCTTGGATGAAGAGCTGTAACATCAGTCTTAAAGTTTTGGAGGATTTGTTTGCGCAATTGTTTGTGCTGGATCAATACTACAAGTTAATGAGACAACACTTAGTTCTTCTGTTCTGCTTTTATAGTTGATAGATTACCTAGTGTGCCGGTTTGGACACAAATCCCGGAGGAAACAACCCGAGAGGGGCGTCTCTCTCTCTCTCTCCTGCCTGCCAGGCAAGCAGGCCCCGGAAGCCCCTCTCCCACACGTTTGGGAAAATAATTTCTCGAGTGAAAGTGAAAAAAATTATTTATTTAACAAACAGAGTCCCCTGCTGTCACGGGGCAAAAAAGGATATTGAAACCCCCTCCCCCATCCTCTAATAGAGGACTATGGATTTTAGAGTTCTTTCTGTAGGTAAAACCTGGAGTCCTAGGCTGGGCCAGGCCGGGCCAGGCAGAAGTCCGATGATCCGCCTCGGAGGGTCCCGCCGAGCAGGTTCAGAGATGATAGCTGGTCTCAGATGAAAAGCAAGCCAAAAACAGTCCAAAAAGGAACAGAAGCCACTGAGGCAGATCACAGTCCCTTCTCCGCTGAAAGCCGAAGAGACTAGAGAGCAAAACTCTTCTAACCAACAAAAGTTGTCAGAGTGGGAGCGAAAGGAATGCAAACATTCTAGTTACAAGGTCAAGCTAGCCGCTTTGAAGAGTTCCCTCAGCTTCTCTCTCCCCGCTTCGCAATTTAAAGGTACACTAGAAATCACGCAGGCAATGTGGAATACAGCATTGTCATATAATCACCCCAAGACACCTAGGCAAAGAGCAGTAAAACATTTCACTTTCTGTAGCCCTTGAGATAACGACAGGGCTATGTTGAGTCTGGCCTGCTGTATTAGCAGTCAGCTCCCTGCTAAGGTACCAGTGATCAAAACTCAAATTAATAGTGCAGTTCAGGACTTGAAATACATCTTTTCACCTATGTTTTATTAGGATATCCCTATGGTTAAGGGGGAAATTACATTCTTTGATCTCCAAGCAGCACATCAGTTTTTGCACAGCATATGGCTGTCTTTCCAGTTCCCAGTGTGACTTACAGCAGATCCCTGTGTTTCCCATTGTCTCCACTTGTAAAATGGAGAATGGTGATGATGATAGCTCCTAGGAAGCCCTATTTGGAACTCCTGTATTAAAGTGTTAATTTTTTTTATTGTAGCAAAACATTTGCTCTCCTGTTTTTTCCTGGAATGAAAGTCTAGGTTTCCCTCTGCAGTTCAGATGGTGAAAAGGATCTTTCAGGTTCACAAATTTGATTCTTAGCACAGCATTTCACAGTATTCGCAGACTGTTCCCTCATTCCAGCAGAAGAGCTCCTGACTTTACTTATTCAGTGTCAGCTGTTGGCATGCACTTAAGGGACACAGCAAATGTCAGTTATATCAGCTGCCACATTCTCACAAGCAAAGGAGACAGGAAACCAGGGAAATTTGTTTGCAGAAGTCTTGAATATGTCTCATGGAGAAGTGGGTCATGTAGAACACATGCGAGCAGAAGTGTCAACAATATTCTAGTGGAATCCGAGTGGTTTGGATTGGGAGTGACCTTAAAACTCATCCAGTTCCACCCCCCTGCTATGAGCAGGGACACCTTCCACTATCCCAGGTTGCTCCAAAACCCCTCCAATCTGGCCTTGAACACTTCCAGGGATCGGGGAGCCACAGCTTCTCTGGGTAACCTGTGACAGGGCGTCGCCACCCTCACAGCTGAAAATTTCTTCCTTATATGCAACCTAAACTTATGCTCTTCCACATTATTTCTCTAACTATCATGATTCTGTGTAACATGAAAAGAGAAGACATCAATAAGTATGTATTTGAGAGAAGAGTGGATATTGCGTAGACTTCTTGCAGAGGAATGGAGCATTGCAGTATGCTTTGAGGGCAGTATGGGTGACAATGTGCTGTGGGATTTCATAGGACTCAATTCCAGCTTTGTGACTATCCAACACAAAAGTTCTCATCCAATATTGAAATGCAGGTGCAGGGCCCCCTTCCCTCTTTCTACAGGCAGTGCATCCAGCAGCATCTCCTCCAGCAGAGAGTGCTGGGTCAGGACTGGGATGGCTCTGTAACATTTATCTGAAGAGTAAGGGGAGAAAACAAAGAGGGAACAATCATGAAATCATTCAAAAGAAAAGGCGGAGTGAGGGCAAACACACACCAAAACAAAATAGAGGCTGAGAAGAGACATTGTGCATAGTAGGAGTGGAGAATTGCTCACAAGTTCTTATCTGCTGCTCATAAAGCTGCCATTCTGCCCTTGCCATCATGTTTTGAAACTCTGTTCTTCTTTTTGGCAATAGTAAAAAAGTTTAGACCAGCATCTCTTGAATTTATGTTCCACTGGAAGTTCTCCAGGCAATGCTAAACCACTGCTGCACATCTCTGTGGTGATCTTTGATACAGAACGTGATCTTGTAAAGGGCTGTGGAATTTCATAAGCCCTGCTCCTGAGGGAAACCCAGGGTGCTGGCTCACCATTCTTTGTGTGGTGGCTGAACTTATGACCTGATGCCCAATAATCAGCTGGAATTGCAGCTTTTCTCAGGCCTGGGTCTGTGCTTCAGGGAGGACTTAGTTTTATTTTACAGAAAAATGTCATGCTAAAGATGAGTCAGCTAAATTGGAAGAAATCAGGGATGGAGAGAAAACTCCTGCACTGTGTTCCGCTAACTCAGGGTGCAGCTGCAGGTATATCCCCTGATTTCTGCCTGTCGCAGCCTCCCCTGCTGTAAATTGGAGGTAGCATACTGTAGAAAATAATTTTTTGAAGTTTAGGTTCACTAATCATCTGGTATATTTAATTCTGAATATATATGGATGTGGAATCTATACATGGTAATGAAAGCTAATGGTCTCTTGGATGTTTCTTTCAGAATGCAGCTCTGCAGCACCTGTTCATCCGGAAATCCTTCCGCCCGTTCAAATGCCTGCAGTGTGGGAAGGCCTTCCGGGAGAAGGACAAGCTGGACCAGCACCTGCGGTTCCATGGCCGGGAAGGGAACTGCCCTTTGACCTGTGACATCTGCAACAAGGGCTTCATCAACAGCGGTGCCCTTGAGAGCCACATGAAGTTCCACATGGACCAGAAAACATACTCCTGCATTTTCTGCCCCGAGTCCTTTGACCGCTTGGATCTGCTTAAGGATCACGTGGCCATCCATGTCAATGATGGCTATTTCACCTGCCCCACCTGCAAGAAACGCTTCCCAGATTTTATCCAGGTGAGATGCTGTACTGATTTGAAGCGCTGCTTTGGGGGTCTCTGACAAGGCTGTGGGTTTCTCAGTGCTCTCTCTGTGTAACTGCACAGCAGCTGATTCTCACAAGGTGCAGGGGTCCACCTCAGACAGAAATTGAAAAGGAAGAGTGTCCAAGCACTGGTAGACACTGTCTTACGACACTGAAGTGCTCTGTCCACTACATCATCAGACGTGATGCTTCAATCTGGCATTAGAAGGCGCTGTAGTGCAGAAGGGTGTGTGCCTTATTCCCAAAAAATGCCTGAAGCAGAGGTCCTGACTACTACATCTCTGTGTCACAAAAAGGAGTTGTCTTTTGCTGTATTCAACTTGTACTTGAACACACCTTGCCCTTTGTCATTAAAACTCTGAACAAAAAATCAAGTGGTTTTACATCTTTAATCCCTTGCCTGTTTTCTGTCAGGATAATTGATTTGAACAGCTTGAAGAAATGCCAGAACAGATCAGGATATTCTGCTTCCTGACTTCCCCCCTGGGCTTCAGCTGGGCACTTTATTCTCCTTCCCTGCACACTGCACTGGAGCAGTGAGTAATGCAGCTACTCTGCACTATGCTGAGCACTTGGACCAGGTCATTAGTAGAATTTAAAGATTCTATTTCCATGTTCAGTAAGAAAAAACTGAGATGGAACATACACATATTCATTATCCTTCCTAGGGACAAAGCAATTGATGTGTCTTACTGACTGAAATGGAAATGTAGAAATCCAGTTTAGATCAGTAATAGGAACAGATAGACTATCCACTAGGCTAAAGAGGAAAGGATGGGGGAAAGTGATTTACTAATATAATTCCATCCTGGCAGAAGTCCTTTATCTTCTGTAAATGTTCAACAAGGAAGAATGTCGATGATTCAGAAATGCTGTACTGCAACCTAATTCCCTGTAAACTTTCCCATGCAAATGATTGAAATTCCCATGGCTTTTTTCCAACTATTCAGTTCTATTTTTGATACTTAACAATGATTTTTTTTCCTCTTCTTGCTATGTGAACAATTAAGTCTAGTCACTGCTCCCTACTGAAATACTTCTATGTGGAACAGGTAGAAATGCCAAGTTGTTCCGTGTATGATCAGTATTAGAAGATGGTAAGGATTTAATTAGAGATCCATTTCTTGAGTAGTGCTTGCATTTCAAATGTCAAACCTCATTAGTTCCTTTATTGGGGGGAAGAAAAAAAAACCCCTCTAGATGTTTGAAGAGGTGAAGGATAGTCCCAGAGTATGGAGAAGTAATTGCCATTCAGGAATGGTGTGCAAATGCTCCTCTGATTAAGTTTTTTTCTTTGCCAGTTGTAATTGCAAGCTCATTGTGTCTGACTGAAAGGAAGTAGTCCCCATGTTTTGGTTTCTTATAAGTGAAAGGAAGATAATGAACCTCAGATGAATGTGTTAACTCGAGGGTGATTCTGTGCAAATGGTATATTGTGGACTTTTGCTGTCCATTAAGTGCAACTGTGCAATAGCTGATGCCTTCAAGAATCAGTTTTGAGTAAACCAAATCACCCATCCAGACGAGTAATAAAGATTTTATGGCTTTATATAAACTGTTGCTGGGATATCAACTGTTCTGATCAAATACTTTTTAAACCAAAGCAAATGAGACACCTTCAAAATCTTTTCCTTTTCTTTCATATTACAAAGACTTTCCTAGACTTTCCTAGAGGGGTAAAGCGAGGTTTTACCCCTCGCGTCTCTCTTGAATAAACTTCATTTTTCTGTGATCTGCCATTTTAGGTCAAGAAACACGTGCGGAGTTTCCATTCTGAGAAGATTTACCAGTGTACAGAGTGTGACAAGGCTTTCTGCCGCCCCGACAAGCTGCGACTCCACATGCTGCGGCACTCGGACCGCAAAGACTTCCTGTGCTCCACCTGTGGCAAGCAGTTCAAGGTGAGGTGGCTCTTGGCTGGATCATTACTAGTAGAAAAACTGCTATTCCTTACCCTACTTCAAGGAGATAAGCGCATGTTCTCAAAGGTGAAAGAAAATAACGCGTGTAAACACAGTAGACTTGCCTGTGAGTTGCATGCATTGCTTGGTGTCCTGTGTGAGCTATGACATCCATTTCTGAAGGACAAGGGGCAAGATCACCTCAGCATCTTATTTCAAACAGATCTTATTCCTAATAATTTAATCACAAAGGAACCTTCTATCTTCTCCTTAAGAGCTGGGAAATCATACACCTCCATTGCCAGATGTTTGGGTTACATTCCTTATATCAGATCAGTTAAGAAACTTCTTGCTGATGCCAGTGGATTAATAATACTCCTGGCCAAGATTCCTGTGTCCATGGCATCCATCTTGTCAGCACATGTCATCCAGATGCCTTTCTAAATCCCACCAGAACAGATGGAGCAGGCTGTGAGCCAGGTAAACTGGTGACAGCAGCCTGCTCCCTGTCACTGAGTTTGTGATGGGACACTGAGGGACTGGATACTTCTGGGTGAAGGAACACATTTTTCTGAGAGGAAAAGCTGGAGAGAGATCCCTGAACAACTCAAACTGTGACTCTTACGCATAACAGGTAGTATGGCAGTTTCTGTGATGTTGCTGACATTTTTCTCCCCAATTACTCCTTCCCAGAGGAAGGACAAGCTGCGAGAGCACATGCAGAGGATGCACAACCCAGAGAGGGAGGCCAAGAAGGCTGATCGGATCAGCCGCTCCAAAGCCTTCAAGCCCCGGATTGCGTCCACTGACTATGAGAGCTTCATGTTCAAGTGCCGCCTCTGCATGATGGGCTTCCGCCGCAGGGGCATGTTGGTGAGTGCCTGGGTGCTGTTACAGCCTCTGTACTCTATTCTGATGAATATGTAAGGAATAAAGATGGAATTCCAGTGTTAGAACACAAGGATGATAAAAGGGTTTGGGCTGGAAAGGACCCTAAAGCTCATCTCATTCCACCCCACCTGGTATAGGCAGGGACACTTTCCACTAGACCAGGCTGCTCCAAGCCCAGTCCAATCTGGTCTTGTCCAGCCAGGATGCTGTGAAACAAACTTTGGCAAATTTTGTAGCTGAGTTGAGGTGATACATCTTTTTTTAAACCTGTGTGTTGTACCTCTTCAGCAAATTTGCACATTTTTCTGCCTGCGCTGTACGTCTGGTTGTCAGTACCGTATTTCAACACTAAGTAATGCTGACTGATGTGTACTGTATTTAAGAGGACATGAGATGAAAATACTGCCTTGTTCAGCCTTACTGCCTCAGTTTTCCTGACTGTCTTTCCTGGTTTTTGTTTCTCCCACTTCTCGAGGGCCTCTTCTGGCCATGTCTTGTCACTGCCTCTGGGTAAAGGCTGTTCTGCAGCAAGAGGTTGTTTGCAAAGGTTTCATGGGGGTTCTGATCTGGGCAGAGGCCCTTTACACTACTTTACTTAAGATATCAGCTACAAAGCAGTTCTGGCAAACTATTTTACCCCTTCCTATCTAATTTTGGTTAGAGAAACTGTAAATGAGATCGAGCAAAACCACATTTACCTTCAGCAGTTAAATGTGAGTGCAAAACAACCCTTGCAGCAGCAAATGCTTCCAGTGCTGCTGGCTTGCATCGTTCAGTTTTGTTTGGCTGTTATCTATGTCTGGGAGAAGCACCAGTCGTTTGGCTTCTAGCTGTAATATGTTCTTGTTCTCTGTTTCTCCTAAGGTGAATCATTTATCAAAGAGACATCCAGACATGAAAATAGAAGAGGTGCCAGAGCTCACGTTGCCCATCATAAAACCCAACAGAGATTACTTCTGTCAATACTGCGATAAGGTGTGTGGGAAGTCACCCCTCAGAGGATAGCTCAGTCCCAGTCCTGGATGCAACCAATTTGTCTCTGCATAGAAATCTCTGGCAGGGTTTGCAGCTTTTCTGAGGTGCTTGTCAGCAACATTCCTGCAGTACTGTCCAAAAAAAAAAAGAAGACAAAATGCACTTAGGCCATGGTAGTGGAATGCTAATTGAAAACTGCAGTTTTCCCCTTTCTGCTGTGTTTGGCATTGGAAAATATGAATACTGTTGTCCAGCAGGCAGTCACTGACCCTTAGTCTTGTGTTAGCCCAGGGCTAAGTATCCTGTCTGTGCAAAATTCTTGGCCAGTAAGTACTTTTCGTTTCTGTATCACTTCTAGAAGTTAGTCATTAACCCCTTTTATTGTAAGCTGCTTATTAGGTCATGTTCCAGTAATTCCCAGTGGTCAGTGGAGCCTGAAGCTGCTTCTGCAGTGCCTTTGGGTTCTTGTTCTTATTCTCCTTTGACTTTTATGCCTGGGGGCCTTTATTTACCAGGGAGTGTATTTTGACTGTCCTTATCCTCAGCATGTCTTTCTGTGATGCCTCTTTCCTTTTGTTTGAGGGGAGAAAAAATAGTTTTAATTATTAGATAGTATTTGTTTGTTGATGTGCCTAAAAAGAACTAAAAGATATGCTGATCAGTGAACGAAAACAGTTCGATGCTTTGTGTCAAGTAGAGACATCAACCCTCATAACAAATTACATTGGGCATTTGATCTTGAAATACGGCAAAAAGGGTTTTCCTCTTACCTCCTTGTCCTGCTTTGGTGTTTGGTTGTGGCATACAATATGTTCTCAAAAGGCTTCTCTGTGCTACACAAAGAGTCAGTTGCTTTTACAGGGTGATGAAACACTGGAAGATGTATGTTCATGCCTTTCGTTGTAACTGTTTGGGGATTTAACTAAACTTATTCTCTAAAGCAACATGCAGATCTTCCAGATCAAGATAACTGGTAGCTGTTTCCTGTGCAGACACCAGGATTGCACCATTTTAATTCCAAATCTTTGCCTTGCAGGTGTACAAGAGTGCCAGCAAACGCAAAGCACACATACTGAAAAACCATCCTGGTGCTGAGCTACCTCCAAGCATCCGGAAACTGCGTCCTGCAGGCCCGGGAGAGCCAGATCCCATGCTGAGCACCCACACCCAGCTGACAGGCACCATTGCCACCCCTCCAGTGTGCTGCCCTCACTGCTCCAAGCAATACAGCAGTAAGGTATGGGGAGTTCTGGCCTCAGCCTCTCCCTGGGGATGCTCTTTCACCACGGTCTCTGTCACCTGTCTGTCTGCAAGCAGAGCTCTCTTCTTCTCAGTCAGAGTGCTGGTTTCGTGCTGTGTGCTGACAGTGCAGGGACAGTCTGGTTGTTTTAGGGCCAAATGATTCCATGAACAGAGGGTTTGTGCTGAAAAGTTACCAGAGCACAGTCATGAAGGGAAGGGCTTGGAAGCTGCTCTCTGATAGTTACAGAGGAGACGAGCGGAGAAACAAAACACAGAAAAGATGACCTTTGGAAAAAGTCACAGAACGCTTGCCTATGTTGGGGTAAAAAGCTGTTGAGGTCAATACTTCAGTGTCAGCTCTAATCAACAGCATGTTTGTGATCCTTGTTTTCATCTTTGTGGACCAGAGGATCTCATAGTGTGAACCTTGGTGCTGCTTTACTGAGGGAAACCTAAAAGCTGTGTTTGGCCAGGCCATTGGATTTCACGTGGCCCTGAGCAGAGTTACTGACCATCCTTCCAACACTCCTTTGCTTCTCTCTGCAGACGAAGATGGTGCAGCACATCCGCAAGAAGCACCCAGAGTTTGCTCAGCTCCCGAACACGATCCATGCACCACTGGCAACGGCCATCATCAGTTCCCCACCGGCTGTTCTCACCACTGACAGCACGACCGGAGAAACTGTTGTGGTAAGGGCTGGAGGCACACAAGGGCAGTGCAGGGCAACACACAGACGGGAGCCTTCTGGTATTGGTAACCCTGGTTTATCTGGCAGACATGACTTTAAAACCTGTATTAGCACAGTGTTTGAGATAATTTCTGGTTTTGAGCCTGTGTGGTCCAGTTTTGCACTGCCAGGAGCTGTTCATTTCTTTCTGGAGCTTTAAGGATTTGTCTTTTATCCCCAAATCCATTTCCTTCTTTCATTCAGACCTATTGACTCCACATAATGAACTCAGGGATACATATCTCATGGATTTTCACTGCGAATTTGCTCCTGAAGTGAGAGATGCAGTTCCTGGCATCAAGAGGACAAGTTTAACAGTAACTGGGGACTGGATCAAACTGTGTTCAGGAAGTCGGATCTTTTTGTAATCCTTTGGACAGTGCAGCACTGAGCAAGATGAATCTCTACCATTAATACATTAGCTGCCACAGAACTGAAAGATGAGACTAGAAAGCATGTCCTTCAGTGTTGTACGATACTACGTAGTTTTAGAAGTCCTATTGATCACAGTTTAAAACTTCCTATCTAAAGACTAACTGGATAAAAGACTGTTTTGCTTGAAAATTGAGAGGTTCAATCAGGATGCTGTTGGCTTCATAAACCTGATAAGTTATGTACTAAATGTCTTTACACATTAGAAATACAGTTGTCATTCTGACAGGGGAGGAAGAAAGGTGGAATATGTCCATGAACCACTTTTTGACTTGGAAACCAAGTCAACTCTTCACAAATACAGGACTTACGTTGTTTAATAGAATACTGGTATGTCACAAGATGAAAATAATTATTTTTATTATGATATGTTAAGTTAGCCCTTAATGCTCTTGACTAGGATTTAGACAGAAGAGAGCAATTCTAGCTGATGATCCCTGGTGACTACTTATGACCCCAACCTCTGTACACATTAAGCTCTTGTAAATAATGACCAGACCCACTGTAAGTGTAGATAAAAGAACTACAGCCCTGAAGAAGTACATCAATATGATGACGATCTGTATCTCTCTCTCTCTCTCTCTCTCCCTGTTCAGACAACAGATTTACTGACCCAAGCAATGACGGAGATATCCCAGACCCTCACTACAGACTACCGCACTCCCCAGGGAGATTACCAGCGTATCCAGTACATCCCTGTGTCTCAATCCACAACTGGCTTGCAGCAGCCTCAGCACATACAGCTGCAGGTTGTTCAAGTGGCCCAGGTGAGTAACCTAGTGGAGATCTTGCCGTGCTTTTGACCCCTTCCCTACCAAGCTTGTGTGTCCTTGGGGCTCTAGCACACAGAAGTGTGGTAAGGAGTAGTTACAAAACACGCTGCAGCTACTTCTTACAGATAAATCAACTGATAAGGCTTAGGGTTCCCTTCATAAGCACTTGTACTGGGCATAAATAGTCCTGCCAGCCTTGTTCAGCTTGCTGGAGACACATCAACACAGTCCCAGCTTAGTTCTACCCATCTGGGCAGCCTTGCTCAAGTCTGCTGTAGGAATGTTTTCCAGCAACTGGAGAGGTGGGTCAGTGGGTGACCCATTTTCTGCAGTTCAAGACTGATTTGTACTTCCTCGTCTTCAGTGAATCAGAGCCAAAATCTGGGAGTACAGAGAGTGGTTGCTTGTTCCCTTCATAGCATCTGTTAGAATATTCATTCTCCTGATGCTCAACAGCCCCCTAAAAATGAAACCAGAGTGTGACTAGAGTAACTAGTCTGAGGAAAATATCTCAGGCAGCTGTAAGAAATCACTGTAGTCTTTAAATCTGTTACCTACTGGAGGAAGCGGAAACTGCCATGTGTTTATATTTTAATCTGAAATTCCGTGTTCTCTCTGGCCCCTCATTACAAAGCAGGTTATGAATTTGGTTAATAAAGGCCTAAACAATGGCCCCAGTTGATAGTGACTGTGGCTGTTGTAAGAATACAAGAGCATGAACACTGATTCCTACAGGTAATATTAGTAAGATCTTAATTTTATAAATATCCAAGACTTGTAATTAAATTACTGCAGTTAATATCATTAGCAAGTGTTGCTGAAAAAAACCTTTGAAAATCTCTGAGCACTTGTCTTGATGCAGAGCTGTGTCAAACTACAAAACTGGATATGCAGATCTCGAGTATGTACACATTGTACAGAAAGATGCCTACAGACAAGTGGTTAACACTAACCCTTGCTTTTGAACCCTGTGGTCTAATCCAGCTACTGCCACAAACAGCTTGTATGACGTTAGGCAGGTCCTTTCCATTGGTATCACTGAGACAGAACCATCTCTGTGCCATTATGTGTGTTGAATGTACTTTATCTCCTGGGGTGCAAAGAAACTCAATAATGTTCAACAGGTGTGCCCCACTAAGGCTCCTACCTCATTATTCCAGACCTTGTGTCCCAGAAGAGGTGTACATGGCTGCTTTTGTAAAGAATTTGAGGTATAGACCTCTGCTTAATTTTTTTCCCCAAGCTACCTCACCTCACCAGTCCCAGCACTCCACAGTGAATGTTGGGCAGCTCCATGACCCCCAGACATACACCCAACATGCCATCCAGGTGCAGCACATCCAGGTCACAGAGCCATCACCAGCAACTCAGTCATCATCACAGGTATTTCCCTCTTCTCCTCAGGAAATGCTTTCCCTACCAGCCTGCTCAGCTGGCATATCGCATGTGCCGATGCAGGGGATAGTGTTTTCCTTGTCATTTAAAGGACCACACGTGAAATGACTGTCACACTGAGATCATCAAGCAGTGCCCAGATGTCTCAGGCTGTATGGGGGTGTTTTGTTGTGGGTTTGTTTGGATATTTGTTGTGTGGGGGTTTTTTTCCCTTGACAGTATGTACAAAGGAGAGATAAATTATTGGAAACAGACACATTTGCAGCTTAAATTAAGTTTGTCAGTTGGAAGATGTAAATGGAAACTGGCATTCCTCAAATATTTGAAGTGCAGCTCTTCATGCTGTTGGGTAGAATTTAGCGTCTAATCTCTGGTCTTTGCCATAGACTCACTTTGGCAAGCAACAATATCACTATTTCAGTTTCCCAGTCTGAGCTTATTGACCATAGACTGAAGCAAGTTGGAGGAGAAAGAGGAGAGTTCTTGTGCTCTATGTGCTCTGGAACCCATCCTGTGTTTTCCCTTAATGAGAAGGTTGGATTGTATTTGTGACAGCACAGAGCTGCGCAATCCTTACTACACCAAGAACGCTTGCACCTTTTTTTTCTGTAGGTTGGGGGTCAGCCTTTGAGTCCCTCCTCGCAACAACCTCAGCAGGAACTCAGCCCCTCACAGATGCAGACAACTACATCGACACCAAACCAAGCCCTCCAGCCGCAGCAAGGCTCCTCAGTCCAGCACACATATCTCCCCAGCAACTGGAACTCATTTCGGAGCTACTGTAAGTGTCAGCAGTAGCTATAACTACTTGTCTGACAAGCGTGTCTGACTAACACGTGCCCCATGTCTCCAGCTACCAAATGGGACAGTGTTTTCAGAGTTTATTCAGCTTTGTGGTTAATATTCATAGATATCAAGAAGACAAAGTTTCAGACAAATGCCAATAGTTGTACCAGCTCTTCCACTATCATCCATACCGATCCAATACATGGTTTGAGCACGCACACTGAGCTCCTTTATTCCAAGGAACTTGCATACAGCAAGAATCCATGTGTTGGATAGCTACTTGTTCAAATTTGGATGCATGCTTGAAAGAATTGTATGGAAGAGGAGCGTGACATGAAGATGATTTCTCATGTCCATGCAGTTCTGGATGGTAGTTCTGTGATGATTTGAGTGAGAACAGGATGTGTGTTCTCTGCATGAATTGCCAAAACTCCAGCTGGTGTTAACTGGCGTAATTCTGCTGAGGCCTGTAGAGTTCTACAGGGTCTTTTATCACCTGAATTTCTATTCAATACCCACTGTTTCAGACTTTAAATCTTTCTGACATAAGACATGATCTTTGAAGGTTGTCTTTGAGTTTGACTGGAGGTCTAGATTGTCCAATTTGCTTTTTTTTAGCATCAGAGATTCAGATGATGACCATCCCCCAAGGGCAGTACGTGATCACAGAGACTGCTGTGGGTACCCCGGTCACCACTGTCAACACAGGGCAAGTGAAAGCAGTTACTCAGGTAAGGAAAACTATCATGGCCTTTTTTTCATCCAGAATATTACCAGGCATAAAGCTCTTCAGCCTGAAGGTTTAAGGAATGCCAAAATCATGACTGGGGCACAGAGCGGAGGTACCTAAAGAGGTGCAGACTGCACAGTATGGTCTGCGTGTAACCATTTACAAAGCTCATCCCCTTTTATGTATGACTCCCTCCAGTTTAAAGTCTTCACTTAATCACATTTGCAGGAAAAAGTATTATTTAGTGGTACTGCTTAGTCTTAAAAATATTTATGATTAAGCAGTATCCATTAAACCAAATTTCAGAACAGCTTCTGGAAACATTCCAGTAGCTTTCTGTTATCTGTAAGATTAGAAAATAAGAAGAGTTCCTGCTATTCCTTGTAAGCAATCCAGCATAAGGAGGCAGGTCATTGGCCTGTGTTCATCTTGGTCACTGGGAGTGCGACTTCTGCTAGAACATGTGGAATATAGGAAAAAACCTTTCAGAACAGTTGAATTAAAAATTGCTATTTTAATCTGTAGCGATGGTCTAATTGTGTAATGAGGTTAACTATTTGTAAATTAACCAAAAGCCAAGTAAGTCCAATGTCCTTCAAATCAAAAGACAGACGTTATGTTGCTCTCAAATACATTTAAATGAAATAGAGCTTAGTTTAAAAGTTCCTTGTTCACACTAAAATGTCTGCCAGCAGACTATTAGAACAGAGAAGTCACAGAAGATACAGTGGTTATTAAATTATTTTCTATATTCCCCATGCAGACTCACTACGTGATATCTGAAGGTCAGCCCGATCTGGATGACAAACAAAACTCTTCACTCTCCAGTGAGGTTCAGGTGGGCGTTTCCCAGCCCACAGCCCACATGGATCCCTTGGAATCACAGACAAGCAACCAGCAGCAAACCACCCAGTACATCATCACGACCACCACCAACGGGAGTGGCGGGAGCGAAGTGCACATCTCCAAACCCAGGACTTTCTCAGCAGATCACGAGTGAAGGAGCCTCATGGTGCCATTTGCTTGTCCTTGTCACCTCCCCGACAGCCCAGATGTGGGGGTACCCTGGGCATCTATATGTTTTAATGTATATGCTCACCTTCCTTTAAAATCTTGTAGCTCTTGTTAATAATTCAAGAGGATTTAATTCAACAGTGACCATGAAGTACCCTCAAAATCCTTCTGGGATGCTTTTTATGCAGCTTTTAAGAAAAAGGACAAGAGAAGTGAAACCTCTGCTGGCCCTGGACTTTATTTTTGGCATGTCTGCTGACCCTTATTTTTCGTTTTTGAAAGTGTGTCCAGCAAACTATTTTATTTCAACTGTATGGGAAAAAGCTTGCCTAACTGAAGGCTTCCTGGCAGATTGTCGTATGTATATTTTTAACAGGAGCCGTTAAACAGGAGAACATCATGTAAATTGCCAGAATATGGCAGAGCTACTTCCTGTGGCTTCTAGCAGCCAAGGTGAAGGGGAATGTCCCTGCACCATATGAGCAGACTGCCTGAAGAAAGGAGTAGCAGCAGCCAAGCGTTGGCTCCTGGTGTCCCTGTATGGGGATTGAACAATGAAGCTGTGAAGATGTGCCGAAGCAGTCATTAAATTATTATTTTTCCAGCCCTCCAGAACTGTTTACGTGTTGTCTGCCCTGCCCTGTTTTACCCAGCAGTTCCAGAAAGCAAGAAAAGGACAGTCTTAAGCCCATGTTGTTTGGAACAAACCAATTGAAATCCTGGGAGCACCTAAGGGTAGCACAGAACCACTGTTACTTCTTTTCCCTCCAGTGTTTGCAGGGAAAATTGCTTTTTTTGCCTGTAAACAATTAAAAAAGGCTCAACTAAACCTGCACAGCAGCTTCTGCTGTGATCTAAGATAGTCATGCCAGGAGAAAACAAGGATACAGAGCACTCCTCTGAAGGGACAGGGTCGTTATCTCTGTGGCCACCTCAAAGTAAACGTATTTCTTCTCTTCAAGACTGGATGGAGAGTTGGTTACTTTGATTTTTTTTTTTCCCAAATAACCTTCCTAACAATGCACTGTCATTCCTTTGAACAGTTACAGAAAACAACCAGCCCTGGACTCAGGAAACAGACAAGAAACATGCTAGTGGACCACTGTTTATGGGACACGGAAAGCCATCCATGAGGGTTGCCTGATGTGATGGACCTGGTCTACATACAGAATTCATGTTGCATTTAGGGACCAGGAGAAAGGGAAAGAGAAGGTTTATCTTTTAGGGCCGTGTAATATGTTTTTCCTTACACAGTTCTCCTTCACAGGTCATCTTGGTTAAGGCATTCTGGTGGTTGCAAGAATATGACTAGAACTCCATTGACTCCTGATGAGATATACCGTGTATGTCTGAATTTCCATTCATTGATGGAAAAGTCATCCCAGAACATCTGTGCAAAACAGGATACATTTATTTATAAAATAAACACAAAGAAGGGTGCTGTGTCTTAGAGGCTCTTGAGACAGAAGAACTTGAGAGGTTTTTTTGATTTGTTTTCTCTTGTACTGCACTGAGTGTGAATGTGAGACTCTTCCATAGGTATTCCCATGGATTCAGGTGTGGATTACCCATGTGAGTAAGCACTGTACGTTGCGGTATCAGGTTTTATGGAGTTAAAGCTCTTTGACATGAGACAACTCCACGCTCAGGCTGCACAAGAACAAATCTGGTTCCTTGTGGGCAAAGCCTTGTAGCAGGTATTGCATTGGTAATTAATGTATCTGTTAATGTGGCGTGGAAATAGTATTGAGAAAAATCAGTGGGCAAATACTGGCCAGCTCAGAACTGTTCTGAGGTAACTTTGAAGTGACTTGCCAAAATGTGGATTACTTTGTTCCTGGGATTTCTCTTCTCTTGTTGTACCACCATACCAGAGCACTAATGAGCCAGGCAGAATTAACGTGGACCAGAGCTCCCATTTGGTCAAGTGCAGTGATGAGTGACCTTAAATTCTGTGGATTTGGCAGCTCAGCCACTGTAGCAGCGTGGGCAAGCAACCACAGTGCCCAGTAAGTATCTTGAATTCATGTTGCTGAGCACTTTGGAATTACAATGTCGGGCCTTGCAATGTTGTTGGTGTGGGAAGACAGTAGGGAGAATTTTGTCTTGGCTTTCTTCAGGCTGCTGCTGATTTAATAACAAGCCAGAAATACTAGAAGTAGTAGGAAAATAGCAGACTTGGAAATGGGAGACTGGGAATACTGGGATACTGCCCTGTGGGAGCAATTCTAAGAGTCTTAAAAGTTTGACAGTAGATGCTCATCAAATATATTCCCATTAATGATGTTGCAGACGTGTGGTTTAAAAACTACTTTGCTCTATTCACCTTTGTTGGAACGGTTCATGAATGAGGACAGTTGTACCAGTTATTTAAAACAGAAAACTATTTAAAATAGAAAACCATTTTAAAACAGCCTTTTTGAACTCAAATCTTCCTCATCAAAGTTTTTCGGCCCTGCAGCAGCAGCAGCACACTCGGGCTACCAGCCTGACTCAAGGTGAAGTAATTCCAAGTGTCCCAAGTTGAATGAATGCCTGTGAAAGAAGCATGCCTGGAAATGGAAGTACCACAGATTTTCCTTCCAAAATAAGGAACTACAGTGATTGTACAGATGGCAATGTTTCCATGGATTTTTTTTGTCCATTTCTGCAGCGCAGAAAGTATAGGATGTATTATCGTTTTTAAACCAGAGCAACCCAAAGTCGTGTCCCACAGAAGTGTAAATCCAGAATCCTCTCAGTTGCCTGCAAGGTCAGTGTTTTGTTTGGAGATGCTGTCCCTTGGAGGCATTTTGGGTCAGATTCTGTATTTTCCTGGAGGAAAAAGAAAACACCCCCAGCCTGCACACCCTTATGTTGCAACTCTTGGACTGCTTGGGCCCCATCTATTATTTAACTATGTATGTTTATTGTACATTTGGTGACTGTTGTTGTGTTCAGAGTCTTGTGCAACCTGGCAGGTGTAAAAAAAAAAACAAACAAACCAACCTGAAAATAATAAATCTGCTTCTCTCTCTCTTTTTTTTTTTTTTTTTTTTTTTAAAATCACTCCCAATGACCAATCTGTTCATTGGGGTAAGATTGGGGTAACATGTTCAGTGGAGGGCAAGTGAAGTGGGGTGTGGATAAATAGGATGGTAACACTATAGAAGCTACAGGGAAAAATACATTTGCTACTCTCTGGATGGAACAGAATTTCTGACCTCGCACAATGCAATCCAAGGGAGGGTAAATGAAGAGTGGAGTGGAGACCCTGTGTCTCTGTTGAAACCCTTGCAAAGTAGGGAATTTCTAAAACTATTTTTAAATTTAAGAGGTAGTACTTTTTAGCTGATCAGCTGCACAGCATCTGAAAACTGAGGGAAGGATGATGTCCATTGGATCAGCAACCACGACAAAATCCCTCTACAAGTGACTCATGTCCCCATCCCAGGGTTATCTCAGGTACTATCCTGAAATAGCCACTCCCAAGGTATGACCATCACTCACTAACATGTGTGACTCAAGTCACTCAAGCTCCACCTAAACATAAAGAAAGAGTGTAAGAACGAGTTAAAAACAGGGAGAAGTTAGGGAAGAGTCCGTTGTAACTTCTGCACTGAATCTGTCTCTCGCTGTTTGGGTGAGACCTGCAGTTTGTGATTTATCCTGAGCCAGGTTTTGTCACAGATTAGAGCTTGTCCGTACATTGCTTTGAACACATCTTTGCTGTCAGGTACTGTCACCAGCAATCCTGAACCTTAACATGTCAAGATTTTATTACATGTGTTGCTCTGGAAACTGTTAATGTGAGTCCTTCAAGGGCGCTGGCAGTGGGTAAAGGCGTGGAGACCCAAGAAGAACCTCCGTTTGCTGGATGAAAATTTGCTGCATTAAGATTCAAAATATTCAGCCTTTCAACACTTAACTGTAATATTAGCACAGCATCTCAATTACTAATCCACTGCACAGGACTGCAGTCAAGCCCTATAAATTAACGACTGATAGGTGGCTTCAGCGTTCCACACCTACCGTACTTAGGGGAACTTACAAACTCGTCCTCTAGCAGGCCAGCGTGCTATCGTGGCCGGTCGCCATGGGCTGTCTGGCGACTCGGGGCCGCGCGCAGGCGCGGCGGGGCGGGGCGGGG
>VWPU01022372.1:0-14014 GCA_013398955.1 Callaeas wilsoni | reverse complement strand
AAGGAAAAAAGGAAAAAGGAAAGCCCTCACAACTCGGAGAGAAGAAGCAGAACAAAAAGTTGCAAGGGAAATGTTTCCTGGCATCCAGAGTGGGTGGAAGAAAGTCACTGGAAACTGGATTAAAACTGAGAGCGTGTGCTCCAAATCACCCCCCAGCGCGGGGAAGGAACATGCCTAGGGGCTACAGAGGGGAGAATCGAGAGGTGGGAGCTCGCAGTTTGCCTCTTCACGGGCGGTCTCATCCCATCTCGAGTGGATTTTGGACTAGAAGATCAAACCGCAAATCTATTTTGACCGAGCGGCAACGAGCTCCAGGCAGAGTGGGCTGAGCTCGCTGCTCGCGGTGCTCCGCAGGAAAACCCCTCCCGGAGCAGCGGGAAGGAGCCGCCCGGCTTTGCGGGAGACGGGGTAATGTTAATTGCGTGGAGGTTATTACCTCACACGTTCCCGCAGCAGACAACCAGATCGTTCGGATCCTGCCCCCGGCCCCGAAACTGCCGGGGTGTAGGCAGAAGGGTGCAATTAAGCCCCTGCCGTGTTTTTTCTCCCCCGGGCACCTCACGAAAAGCCCTGGGAAAGCGGCTGTGGCGGGCGAGGCGGGCTGAAGGCAGCTCTGCTGGCCCCGGCCAGGAAGGAGTGGGCCAGAGCCCACAGCATCTCCCGGCCCTTTCCTGCCCGGCCTCGAGCTCAGCGCTATGGGGTGAGCCTTCCTCTTTGAAGCCAGGGCCTCATCCTCCATTAGGGGCCCTCTTGCAAGGAAGGAAGTGAACCAACATCGCAGTGGCCTTTGGATGGGGAATGGTAGGGAGAAATCCTTCTCCTCAACCCTTGTCCTCCTCTCACGCAGCTGTTTCTGGAGCTACTTCCTGCACCAGTCCCCATCCTAGCATCCAGGGGAGGATTTTCCTGGATGCCCAGGGCCATATCTGTCCTGATATCTAGTACTCCCAGCACAGAAAAGATATGGTGTAAATACAAAGAAACCTATGAAGGTTCCATTCCCCTGAAGCTGTGGGAGAAGCCCTGGGCAGGTGGACAGGATTCGAAACCTTCCATGGCCTGCTTGGCTGGTCAGCAGCATCCTCTTGGCCCAGGAGCACCAAGGGCAATAGTCCAAGGCCCAGGCTGTGCAGCTGGTCCCAGTACCCATTTGCCTAGAGTCTGGCCTCCGTGATCTCCATGAGATTAGGGTGTAGCAGCAGAAATTACTTCTGTCTCCCTTAAGTCCTTCCCCAAATGCCAAAGACACCAAGCCAGAAATGTTTTGCTTTACACTGCCCAAGCAAAAGCTGATTTCCAGAACACTGGTGGGGCTGGAAAAATTTCTGCCCTTGGGTTGGTGTTCCTGAGCAGAGCACAGAGGGGAGGTACTGAACCATGTGTCCGAGGTGGCTGCCACACGCAGCACAGAGCAGAACCACCATCCTCCCATTTAATTTTTTTTTTAATGACAACATCACTGAGTGTGCTTGTATAAATCCTCAGTGATTTCACAGCTCCCCGTGGTAATATCACCAGGCTGACTCTTATGATTTCCTCCACGCCTGCACAGTTTTAGATTTATTGGTCTCTTACATACTCATTCACAGAAATAAAAAGGATGGGAGTGGAGAGGACTTGATTTCTGGCTGCTCTCTGAGGTTTCCATGCCAGATCCGTGCAAGACCGAGGGCTTTGGAAATGTGGGTTTGTAAACCAACCCCTTAAATTACTGCACACAGGTTAGGGGGTTAGGCACACACTCACATGCGCACATGCACATGCAAAGTCATGTCTTATGAAGGGTTAAAATCTATTAAAGTGAATGCTGAAAAGAGAAAAAAAAAGACCCAAAGACCTTCAAAACAAAAAAAACCCTCAACACTCTGGAAAGAAACTTTGCATGGCAGATGCATTAATCCCATCTTAATAACCACTCCAGAGCCTCGTAGGTCAAAACTCTTCCAGCTCTACGAAATTTGAACTTTGTGTGGATTAGGATGAAATCAAATGGGTATATCAGCATAAAAATTGGACAGTGGAAGAGCAGCTGCTGGAAGAACCAAAGATCTGATTTTCCGCAGGTTAGGTCCTAATCCAGCCATCAAGAGCTGAAGGGAAACCAAGGCATATCATGATGATGACAGACAATCAGGAAAGAAGGGCCCTAAACTTACCTCAGCTCATCTTTTTCCACAGGAATATTACTTTCTTTACTCTCTACCTCTGTGTATGTCAAGTATTTTCCTGCTGATAGTACAACATTTAGAGATAACCTGTCTCTACCTCCCCAACAAGAAATGTCTCTGAAACAGATCTCCATGGGGTAAATGCCCCAAAAAGTATCAAGTGGGTCTTCCTTAGACCTCTGCTAGATAAAGGAAGGTCTGCATGTGTCCCAGTGAAAGCAATTTGGAACACAAGCTGGTTCCTCATTTCTGAGACAGGAGCATATGTATGAGATAGAGATGTTCCAAATGAAAATGTGGTGTCTTTCAAGCCCTGCAGGGAGATGAGAGGCACCAGTGTTACATGAATGGCAGGCACACTGTCCACAGGCTGTATTTTCTGTGGCATCACTAGTAAGAAATCGTTCCTAAAGCCCAGCAATCTCCTATAAACACTACAGAACTGAAGTTTCCAATGTGTAAGTAGCAGCCTTTAGATGAACTTTGAGTGCACTAATTAAAGGATTAAGCCTTTCTTCTCTCTCTGAATCCTATCTGGAAATCTTTGCACACCCTTGGTAGAGCAGAAGTTAATCAAAGCAATTCTCATCATTTCTACACCTCACAGTTAACACAGTGGGCATTTGTATTGGGCTAACCAACACCTTTCAGAGGGTTTGTATATATAATGACACCAGAGCACTGGTTGTCAGGTGTCTACCTACAACAAAATAGAGAAGGTAGATCTGACGTATGAACCAGGCAAGTTCACAGAGTAATTTGTACTTTGAAATATGTGGAACTTGGATGACAGGGTTCAACACACAGACTGTTTTGGGTGACTGAAGGGTAAAGACTTGCTCACACATGGAAATGCTTAAGAATGTCCACACAGGACTTGTTGTTTCACCTCAGATCCACACCCCATCTGAGCCCAAGGTGAATTTCCTGGTTAGACAAACCTGAGCTGCCAATGGAGATAAGGAAGAACACAGGAACTTGTTCAGAACAAGAATGTTCATGTTTGGCAGTACTCTGGGAGGGCCATTGTATTTTACACTCAGATCCTATCTTAATTTGCATGAGCTTTCAAGAGTAGACTCTCATTAGCACAGTGAGATCCTTTCAATAACTTCCTAGTTCAGTGTGAGTCAGTGTCTTCTGTTGGTTTGCACTAAGTTCATCTAATCTAAATCTGAATGTAATTAAATGAAACTAAGCCGATCTGAGGGGCTATCATAGGTCCACATGTAGATTCTCATCTCAAATCTCAACCCAGACCTCTTCTGCATAGAGGTTGGATATAAACAGTTGAAACTAATTTCTTTTGCAGTTGAGGAGGCCTCAGCTGAGCAGGAAAGAGCAGGTCACCCCCAGTGTTTCTGACAGGAAGTTTCAGCAATGATGGTGTGCTCAGCTGTAAGCTACCACCTCTCAGCTGTGACAGCGCAACTGATGGACACAACACCTCTTAGACCATTGCAATGAAATGGAAAATAAGATTATAGAAACTGCTGTTGGAACACACTAATTACAATCTCCAATTCCTGAGCTCTGACAGCTTTGCTGACAAGGTGGAAGAACTAGCTACCTTCAGCTGCTTCACTCACAGCTACTGTTATTAATTAACCTAATATGGTTTCAGTTTAAATTAACACACCAGGCTGAGGTGTGTAAAAAAATCCCCCTTTTTTACAGCTGGAATGAAAACAGCAGTAACCTACTACAACATCTACATCAGCTAAATCCAAGATGAATTATCAATCACATTCCTCAGTGAAATGCTGCATTTTGTGGATGCTCCTGCTTATGTACTTGTGCCCATTTATGTATCTCATTTCTGTATAAGCAGGTTTTGAATCATCTAGAGGATAATAAATATACTGGGTTTATAATGGCCCAGGAATGAGCATGTCACATACTGAATAGTTTAACCTACCATTACTTGTCCCTTTACCTATGAAGTTGGATGGGCAAAACCTAAGTTGAAGTGACAGGGGGTTTTGCTTTAGTCAAGGCAGGCATCCCCCACAATAAATCCACTTCAATGTTGTGCATGCTCCAGCAGCCCCTGTTCTCCCATCATTTCTGACTTGCACAGTCTCACAGTGCAGCTCTTCCATGTAGCCCGTTCTGGTTAGTTCAGACAGCAGAGGCTGTGCCTGTGGGCGCTCACACGTTGTATCCTGTTGTGCAGGGTATTGCAAAGCTGCTCTAAAACGTGCTAAATGACATTCCAGCAGTGTCTGATTCTGTGATGCAGATTTTGGGTGGAACTTCATGACATATTTTAACCATTTGAAAAATGGGTATTTTTTTATCTCAGAAAAAAAAGCCCACTGTTTTAATGTCATTGGAGTGTGGATGATAAATTTAGGAGGAGAGTGGGAGCCAGGAAATCTGGAGTTGTCTTCCTGCCTGGCTGCTAGCTCTGTGGCCTTGGACAAGTCCTAATCTTTCTAACTCCACTTCCTAGCCTGTAAAATTGGGCTAATATTAGTTACTTCATGGTGATGACTGCAGTAGTGATCAGTTACCAGTTTTTTTATGAAAAAAAACATCTTTGGATGTTGTTGCCCATAGTATTTTAAAGAAGAACAATGTCTTTGTTATTAATATTGATATTTGAGGATTATAAGGACTACCCACCCCTTTATCTGGTTCATCAGGATTGCTTTACAGTACTCCTCCAAGAGCCTTCCCCTGAAAAAGAGATAAATCCAGTTTGTAATGCAATTCATCTGCTTAGGGGCATCTCAGGCATTATACAGCTGCTGTACATCTGAAGTGAAAACAACTTAGTTATCATTACAGCAGATTTTAGCTAGAAGAATGAATAACTTTTTGATGGCAAGCTTCATGTTTTTCTCTTGCACTTCTATTTTGTAACAATTTCTTTTCCTCCCCTGTTTCGATCTTGTCAAAACGTCTTCTTTTTCCCTCTCAGGAAATCAAAATGAAAATCCCACAACATTGCAGCTCAAATACATATTTAAGACATTCTCATGAAAGTCTTGCTGTCAGCTCTGTTCCAAGCCACCTGTGCCCTCAAGCAGATGCTCTTCAGGTAAGCTACTGTCTTGTGTTTCCAAGTCTTTCAGTGTTCACCTAGCTCTTCTTTTCCTACATGTAACTGGAAAATTCTCTAGGGCAGGGGGCATCTTGGTGTTCTCTGCTTCATCCACACTCCACATAGTCCTGTTTACAGTGCTAAGGAGCGACAGCAATAACAAAGATGAAAAGATATGATTAAGTGATCATTAGCCCTAATAATCCTCAGCATTGGAGGAGGAACTGGAAGCCTCCTACTATCAGCCTGCACAAAGCCAGTCTGGATTTGCCTGATCCATATGGAGGATCAGGCCCATTCTGGAGAAGGGTTAGTGCAGGCGTTCCTGGCTGCTCTGCTTCTGGTATTTTGTACAGTTGGGTGGGAATCTGAATTAAAGGGCTCAGCCATAGTTCTGATTTTTTAGAGGCAGCAAATATTTTCTGTCTGCAACACCACTTCTTGGCTCTGTAACATTAAGTAAATCTAAAATATAACCCAAACTCTCTGTAAAAGTAATGTAAACCTCCAAGATCTATAACCAATGCTTTGCACTCTCTAATGTTCTGTGGTAGATTTTATTGCAATGCTTCATAGAAAGCCATTTACCTACACCCACATCCTGGGTAGGACAGTGGTGTCTGACAAGTGTATGTCTGGAGGAAGCCACAGCAAAGCCATCGTAACCAACATTTTGTGGAAAACAGTCTTTCTTATTAATTCTGTAGTCTCTGGTTACTCCCATTCCATTTTGCTGATTCCAGGCCTTCCCCGTCATTGCCGCCATGGTGCCCCTCTGCACTAGCCAAGAGGCTGTAACAGAGCTTGCATACCTCATGTAACAACAAACTTCATGACAAGGAATGATACAGCCCGAGGCTTTGTCCAGCTTTCCCACAGAACTCCTGACATGGATTTCACAGTACTATGAGCGTGGAAGGTCTGACCCTGCAATGCCCAGCCACAAAACATCGCATTTCACACAAATGCAAGCAGATCAGTGCAGAGGGACTGGCTTGGAAGGCAACAAATAACTTGTTTGGAAAATGCATTGCAACGTTGGGTTGTGACCCACTGATACGTCTCCACCAGCTGGGAAAAGGAACCCTTTCAGGGACATGAGGTGGGTGCAGAAAGGTGTTCAAGCCTTTGGCCGTGACCCGGCTGGTGTTACAGGCTGTGGGCAAACATGCAGTTCATCCATCATCTCCATGGCTGTAGCTGATCAGGGTTGCCAGGTTTGCATTTTTAACAAGGCACACGCATGAGCTGAGTATAAAATCGAGACAGGAGAAGAGACAAGCAGCTGTTGGAGCCGATGACCACTGATCCTTTCCATGTGAGGGGGTAACCTTTGGTAACCCTGGCCCCATGTCATGTGACAGGGCCAGGAAATAAACCCCGGGCTCTTACCAACACTCCTGTGCATTACACCTTTATTGCAGTGATGACAGGTTGATGGCTACACTGAAAGGTTCTTTTCCTTTGGGGAGTCCTGCCCAATGTTCAGCTTTATCCGTCCATAAATGCTAAATAGTGTAGGGTCACTGGGAAAGGTTCCTGCTCCCCCTTCAACCCCCGCATCTGAAGACTGTGACTGGGAAAGGGGCCCCTCACCTGCCTGTCAAAAGCCCCTAATTCACTCTCATCATGACTGGTTTTCTCCTGCCTGGAAGCATAGAGAACTTACCTCTGTGGAAGTCTTTCAGAAGGATCTTCCTTCTCTCTCCCCCTTTCATATCTCATCCCAACCCAGTGTAGTAAAATACCAACCAGTTTCTGTGGGATTTCCTTGGATGTCAGGATATGGCACAGATGCTCTCATTTTAAATAACTCCTCTGGCAGACTGGAGCATACTGTAAGAGTTCCACTCCTTAACAGTTTTGACAATTACATTAATAACGGCTCTCAATATGCTCCAGGGTTGCTATAAAGACAAAGCTGATGCCGATGTATTGGAAAAAGAGGAAATCAGAAGTTAACTGAAGAAAGAAATAAACTAGAAAAAATGCTAATCACAACTTGTGAGCTCACAATTTTTTGAATGCTATTACTCCTTATTTTACTCCACCCCTCACAGCCCCTAGCTTTCTTTTAATTACCACTCGTGGGAAAGGTAAGCTGACCGGTTTGATAATTCTCAGCACCACAACAAGTGGTACAAACGAGTTTAAACTGGAGATCCTAAAAGCTTTCTCTTTGCATAAGACAAATTTATAGCTTGGAAACTAAATATTTGTTCAAAGAACTGTTGAAGGTGTTTGAGCACATAGGAGAGATGAAATGGCAGATTAAATATTTCATTTACATGCGATATGCATAGCATTAAGTCCTATCTTAATTCTTCACCTGTTTTCTGAAATCCTTTGACAAACACAAGACATTTCGCTTCACTCTTGTTATTTTGAGTTGCTTTCAGGATCATTTAACTATTTTGTGTTGCTGTGTGGAAGTATCCTAGGAAGGGTGCAGACTCCAGTCCCTAACAGGAGTGCCACAGGCTGCAGGAGGGTTGATTCCTTCTTTAGCAGACATTTCCAAAATGCTGCTACTGAATAAGGATGCAACTTCACTCAGGAAACCAGATCTGACTCCAGTGGGCATGCAGATGCTCTGTGGATAAGCTCCATAAGAATGTTTATATATAGAACAAACAAGCAAGCAAACAAACCAATGGCCCTCCCGACCATAGAAACTCAACAAAATTTTTTTGGTGGGAACAGAGTTTGGCAATTTTGCGGTGTCTAGGTGTTCAGTGCAGTATTTACTTTTGTACAGCAACCCATACAACACAAGCTTTATCAGAGCCATTTCCACCTCTGGGGTTTTTGGTTTTGGGGTTTTTTTGGCAACTCACTGAGCTACCCTGAAACTGTGATCTACAGCTCACTCAACCAAAGCTGCACAACACGGTGGCAGAGATCCCTCCTGTACACACACGTGTGCACACAGACACACACGCACACCACTTGCCCTTTCTCCTTCCTAGCAGTACTATAGAAGAGGAGAGAGCACTTCTGTGGGAAGGATGGTCTGATAATCTCTCACAGTCTGCTTTCAGGAGAAATACATATATTTATCCATAGGTGCAGGTGATGATTTCAGCATACCAACTACATGTAAACATGCAAATTTGTACTTCATCCATAGTTTATTAAAACAAAAGGTATTCCTTACTTGTACTTCTAATAGAAAAGATTAAAACAGTACCAAATGTGAGCATAAGCGACTTTCAAAAGGGGTTTTTATTCTTTATGCCCTAAATGCCTAAACTTAACATTTTGACTTAGCACACAAGCTGTGATCATAAAACGAGTTTTACTGGGAAGCCATGTTTTCTTCTTGTGTATCAGACTTATTTTAATTCATTCTGGGTATGTTCCAAGCACTGTGTTAGAGATTAAAGGCAACTGTGCACCCCAATTAGCAGCCAGCCCTTCCTAAGTAAAAATATTTCTGAGGGGCGAGATGAAAGTGGAATAATTTCTGTTCATTAGCAGGAGAGAGCTGGGGCGGGTTATTTTTCACTAAACGGTTATACCTTGATTTGGAGCACCTCAAGATTTAAAACGAGTGACCACGTAAAAATGAAACCCAGTGCAAAAATACCCCTCCAGGAATCACTTTCGATACAGCAGTCGAGCTCTGCAGTAAAAAGCGTACTGACTAGTAAAACACTGCAACTGTTCACGACTCCAAGCTCTCCGATAGAAAATCTGGCTCTGGGGCACTAATCTCTCCTTCTTTCATGCAAAACTTTTCAGCTGCAGTCGCGATGCAGGCCGTAAAAACTATTGCTTCCCTTGAAACAAGGCAGCAGAAAATTCACGCTGTTCCAGGGGAACAGCCAGCCACGAGGCTGAAAAAAGTCGCGTCCAGAAGACTTTACCACCTCTTTCAGAGTATGATTCCTCTGCATGAGTGCAAATCCTGCCTTGTGCACTCTGTAAGCGAGAGAAGTTTTTCCCTTTGGAGTAATATGGAGTTTATCAACTAAAAACTGAGCAAATAAATCTCGAAACTGTGTTTCAGGAGTGTATTTTACACCTGAAAGACTTGTTTTAATTTTCACATTTTCGCAGAGGCCTATAAATCGTACTTTTCACCCGCTTAACCTTCTGGGGAAAAAAAAAAAAAAAGAAAAGAAAAAGAAAGAAGGAAAAAGAAAATAAAAAGAGCAGTGTTGGCCACAGTTGAACAGCCGGGTGAACACAGCCCGCCCAGCCCTGACGGGGCGGCGATGGGCAGCGAGAGCCCCGCGGTGCTGCCCGCGCTCCGAGCGGAAGGGAGCGGGGTCGGCGCTGCCCGGCGCGGTGCCCACCCCGCAGCCTCGCTTGCCACACGGCTCTGCTGAAAGCAGAGCTCTCCCCGGTGCCTCGGCCTTGGCCATCCTAATCCCCCTCCGCCACCCCGGGATAAATCGCCGGCGCCTCCTATTAACTTCTTAACGACCAGGATCGGGGAAGGAAAGTCATCCACCCGGGTTAAACCACTCCAGGATCCCGACAGGGACCCCGATGACTAATTTATTCCCTACCATTTTTTTACTGGACAATATTTGCTTCCCGAGAAACCGGGCGTCTCGGCTGCATATTGTTTGGAAATATCTTTGAAAATACTCCATCTGCCCCTCGTTTCGCCAATCGTAACACCTCTTTGATTTGAAGGAGAGAAAGCTTAGATCCTGCCTTTTATTGAAACCAGCGGAGGACCTTGGGAGGAGGGGGCGGGAGGGAGGAGAAAATGGGAGGGGGAGCAGGGCTGGGGGCAGCCGTCGATCGGCATTAATCGCACATCCACTTTGTCAGGAGGAGACAGTGCCGATGCGTGCGGCACACAGGTTTCGACGGCCGCGGTCCCCTCCTCACCTGCGGCAGGCAGCCGGGCCGTGCGCGGGGAGCGGCGGAGCTGCCGGCACCCGAGCGGCTCCGCGTCCCGCCCGTCGTCGGAGTCGAGTAACACGCGGGATTACAGACCAGGATGAGCCTGTAGATGCCGGTTTACGTCCGGCTGGCCGGCACGGTTCCTTGCCCGGGCAGCCAAGGGAAAGTACAGGGATGCAGATTGGTTTCTGGCCGGAAAGCCTCGCTTGTAGAGTTGAAACTTCAACATTTCCCTGGTAACACTTCTTCATAAGACATCTTTTCAAAGACACACAGAGCCCCTGTCATCTACAAACATATCTGGGGGTGTATAGGCGTGTTGGCTTGTACACGTAAATTCGGTAATATGCACATCTCTTCCTCGTGTAAGTGAACTTCCTGCTACCAGCAGACTCCCCCTCTTCAGTTTGCTCTTCTCCTTGATACGCCAGGCTCTGACTTGAAATATCAACCACGACAGAGTTTTTTTGGGGCGAATTTCGCGGGAGACGAATTTATTCATCTGAAGATGTCCCTGCCCTCTGCACTGAAAATAACACAGCGTAATAATTGCAGGACTGTGGCTTCAGCACAAATCCGAGGTCAGAGCGCAGCCCACATCCTGGTCCCTATTCCGGTGCCCCGTGAATCGGGCGTTTGTGTTGGCCTATGTGAGTGCTAGTTATTCCGGGCTGGACAAAAGTCTCCATCAGCTCCTGAAGGCGTGACATCGGTGGGAGCAATGAAAACACTTCCTTGTGGGCTCACTCGCTACTAGCATGAAGAGTAAATTGTCTGCCGTAAGGAGTCGCCTTGGCCGGGAAAAAGACAGAGAGACGGGAAGGATGGGCAGGAGACACGGGAGCAAGGATCACGTGTGGGACCCCGCGCAGCAGAGATCTCGCTGCTCCTTGTGGGTGCACGCATACACGCACACACACACTCGCAAATGGTCCTCGCTGAGGTGCCCGCTCCCAAGACCAACGCGAGGGATACCCTCGTGACCGGCCGGTGGGGTTGCCCACCGCCACCCCAGGCTGGTGCTCAGCGGGAAGAGTGAATCCCGCTGCCAACCAGGCTCTGCCCTGCCCCGCTTCCCCACCTCAAGGGTGCAGCTGAAGTTGGAGAGGGGGAGCAGGAGGTGCCACCACTCGATCCAGCTAGCATAGAAACTAGCCCATACATATATATGTATTTCTTCCCGGGGTGTTGGGATGAGGCAGAAATGCTTGGCTCTTACGTTTTCTGAGCTTTCCCTTTTTTCAATACTCTGCCCGTGACGGTGTGATCCGTCTTACCCTGCTGTAGGGAAAATAATACTAAATTGCTTCTCTTTTCATAGCTTTTCGAATATCTGTCCTTCTTGCAGATTAAACGAGTGGCTGCTGGAAAAAAAAAATCACAACACTGTGAAAGGAATAAAACTCTTAAGTCCATAAAGATGAAATGGAACAAGTATGTTGAATACATAATGCTGCTATATAACAGTTTCAATTAGTTGAGTAAGTCCTCTGTAACGTCTTGTAAAGGTGTAAGGACACGTTTACAGTAAAAGCAACATAATGTTCTCAACTGTACGAGTTAATTATTTCCAGATTTTTTTTTTTTTTTTTAGAAGTGAGTTTCACAAGTAAAGGCTCTGTCCGGGTATAAAACAACTGATGTATTTTTCCAGCATTAAACATCTTGAGTTCATAATGAGAAGTGGAGGAGAGAACGGACAGTTAGATAATTAGAGTCAGGGATTTCAGAGAGAGAAAAAAAAAAAAGAACAAAACAAAAGAACAGCCTTTTGTCTTTCGGGGAGCCGCGATTATGGCCACCGTGTCTCCTTCCCTCCTATTTATCTCTACTCAATAGCAACAGTACATAAGGCAATAACGCCGCCTGGCACAGCCCAGTCACGGAAGGCAGTTGTGCGTAACCAGCGGCCGGGAGGGAGCGGGGAGCAGAGGCTTCCTTCCCTACAATTCACGAAATCCCGAGAAATTTTGCGAAAATGCTAATCTCGCACTCAACGCCTTCAAACTTCTGGAAATAGTCAGAGTAAAGTCTCAGGAGTGCCGCAAGGTCCGTGCACGACCTCAGATCTCTGTGCCAGCAGCCTTGCCCCTCTCCACCCCTCGGCGCCCCCCGCTCTGCCGTTCCTCCCGCGGGGAGCCGTGGGGAGGGTGGCACCCTCCACCGTCACAGGGCTGGGGCAGACCCTGGGAGGAAAGCGCCGATATTCTTTTCGGTTCCCTCCTTTTGTACTTCCAGGGTTGACTGTCCATTCACTCTCATGTTTGTTATGCTATAAAGGACGTGGGTACTTTGTTCACGAGGAATCGAACTTGCTCCGGCCCCCGAATGGAGCCGAAATCTCACCTCTTCCCCCAAGATACTGTGCTACCTTAGTCGGACTCGTGTATTTCTAAACACTCCCCTCAAAACGAGCTGCACGAACCCACCTCCCTCCTGCTAGTTTTCCTTTAAAATTTATCTCATATTTAACCATATTTTAATTTTCCTAGGTGTGGATGTAAAGTCTCCGAGGGTCAAAGCAGAGATGAAAGAGAATAACAAAGGCGGATGGGATTTCCCATGCTTAGGCCTTTCCTATGACTGAGTTCAGGACCTAAAACTCCATGCGAAAGGCTTGGCTTTAGGTCCCTGTGCTCCACAGCTTCCAAGACAAACGTAAGATGAGGCTGACCACGGATCCCTTGGTAAAATTCAAGACGAAATTTAGTTGTCACTAATTTTTATTGACAATAAAAAGGCCCACAAATTCCTCTCTTTTGTACGTATTCACTCAAATTTATCTGATTTAAAACCAGGCGCTAGCAGCAAACAAAATTAAGTGTTCCGGATTTCTTTTGAAGGTACTTACATTATTTGTTAGAATATTTTGTTCATGATGCACCAAACTCACTTTGGGTTCTCACACTGCATCAAGACCAAAGAGAAAGTCTGCAGATTACTTTAATTTTTTAAAGCAATCTGTTACGGCATTACTGTTCATAGAAAGGGAACATACACACAAATATATGTATGTATAAAACTTGCCTAAATTCCTGTATGGCAAATTATGCACACACATATTACAGGAGAAGCAGAGTAATGCTTAACAGTGAGGAACATTTTCCCAGTCCTGTGGGAAGTCTGGAGGTACCCGATAGAACTAGAATCCCAGGAGCCTTGATTTTTGGGTCTGGTTTTCACTCTTTTTTTTTTTTTTTTTTTTTTTCTTTTTTTAATAAGGTAGCAGGAGAGACGAGTTTCTGATATCTGCAGGTAAAGTATATTTGCGCTTCTAAGGATGACAAGACTGGAAACGTCTCTCTGACCTGCGACTGGGATCATATACTGTTCTAAAGTAGAAATGTCAAAGTAAAGTAATTTACCACCTGGGTGTCCTTGACTTGGGATGATTAAAGTTCAATCCGAGGTGTGTGCACAGTTTTACCGTGTTATTTAAACGCATCAAAGGTCATAAAAGGATTCCAATAGCATGAGTCGCAGACCAGAGAGCTTCCTCTGTGAAGAAATCCGTATTTTATTCTAGCCAAAACTCCAGCACACTCTTGAAAGAAAAAAGAAACAAAGACGAGGAAAAAAACCCGGGATGACGGGGGGAAAGGGATTTAATTTCTCAAGGAGGGTGGCAGACTTGAAAGAGGCTGGAGGGTCGGGCTCTGGGGGATACACCCGGGAAAGGACAGAGCTTTCGCCTATCATTAGCTGTGCAGACATCTAGTGGGAAAGCCTCGCCATTGCAGCCCGACCCCTCCGCCCCGCGGGAAGGAGCTTACCCCGGCTCCTCGAACGCTCCGCTGCCCTCCTCTCCTGTCCGCTCCGCTGCTGTCGCCGGGCCGCCGCGGAGCGCTGCTGCCGGGGCCCCGCCGTGCCGCCCGCCGGGCCGCAGCACCGGAGCGCCGAGTGGCGATGGCGGCGCCCGGCGGCGCGGCCCCCG
>VWPU01022365.1:0-23572 GCA_013398955.1 Callaeas wilsoni | reverse complement strand
GGGCCGGGCCGGGCCGGGAGCGGGGGCAGCGGGACGGGGCCAGGCCGGGCCATGGCTCCCGCGGCCGTGCAGCCGCCCGAGGTGCAGTTCGCGCAGCGCTTGGCCGCCAACGAGAAGCGCATCCGAGACCGCGCCCTCAAAAAGCTGCGGGGCTACATCGGCGTGCGGACCCAGCGCCCCGCCGGTACGGACCGGGGCGGCCCGGGGGTCGGGGCGGGGGGTGGAGGGGACCGGGCTGGGGACAGGGACAGGGACAGGAAGGGGGACAGGGACAGGGTCCCGGTGCCGTGGTGGGGGGAGCGGCGGCCCCGGCGGACGGGCGGCATGGGGAGGGAAGGAAGCACCACGTGTGCGCCCAGAGCCCGGCACGCTTCCTCGGGAGTTCTTTTCGGGCTTTTAAAATTTTATTTTGTTTTATTTTTTTTATTATTATTTTTTTTCCTTTACTATTTTCCTTTAATTTTTCCTTTTTTTTTTTCCTTCACTTTTACGTGCATATTTCCCCATGTATACACACGTGCTGCCCCGGTGCTGCTGCGAGCGCAGCCCCAGCACCCTGGAGCCGAGGGCCTCGTGGATCCTCGCCCAGGAAGTGTCTCCGGGCACTGCAGGGGCTCGGGAAGGATCCGCTTGGACCGGGAGGGTCTTGCTGGCAGCATTAACAAATCCGCGATGGGAGCAGGATGGTTCGTGTGCTCTCGTTCCCAAGGAACAGGGCGTAAATGCACTGAACTGATCCAGGCTGGAAACATCCCGGTGTACGCAGCACTAAGTTTTATCTTCTGTTGTTTCTGTGAGGTGATGTCTGTCCGTTTCCATGACTGATATTCAGGAGCATCAGAGGGAATTGAGGAAAGCTAAGGAACGTTTCAGCACTTGTGTAATTGCAGCTGATTCTGTGTAACCCATTTGAGTTACCTGTTACCTTCGCTTCATGGTATCAAAAGCTTTTTTTCCAAGTTTTTCCAAAAATTCTACTTAGAGCTGTATATTGGCGCCTTAGAATTAAGAGTTCGGTGGTGTCCCTGGAGTCAGTTTGAGTCTGGCAAGGCCAGTCTGAAGCTTCCTGCACCTGAAAGTGCCTCACGTGCACAATTTCCACATGGATGTGGTTATTCCTATACCTTCTATTATATATAATATATATGATGTAATATATAATTTATAATGTATATTATTTATATAAACTGTATCTTTTTAAGTGATTTTATGCATGCATTTATTATATATTTAAATTATATGTTATTGTATATTACATCTGTATTTTATATATTAGTATATATTACATATATGGCTTTGGGGAACCAGCCTAGAGCTGACCCCAAGTGCTAAACTGCAGCTGGAGTGCTGGAGACCTGAGTCAATTCCTTGAAAAGACTGTAGAATAGATATTGTTTCTTCCCTTTCCAAGAGGGAAGGATGCCTAGAACAGCCTTAGAGGGTCAGGCCAGGGACCCCAACAGTCATTATCCCTTTCCTGACAGTTAACGTAGATCTAGGGATTCCCTGGGGCCTAGGACGTGTGAATCATGTACCTCCCAAGTACTTTCTGAGCCTCCAGCTATTTTTAGCTCTGGAGACTTTCTCAGGGGGATTCTGTGTTCGGTAGTGCTCTGTGCATCTCACTGCAAAGTGCACATTCCTTGGAGTTTGTGGAAGTAGCCACAAGAAGGACAGGAGTGCCCCTAACTATAGGAAAGGGCTGCAGGTTCAGGTGATGCCTTAAGACATCATGAAACCATCGCAGGGAAATTGCTCAGTTGGGCTGTGAACCTTTTGCATGTTAAAATCAGCACACTGTGGAATGCAAATGAGCAGGAAACAAAGGTGACTGATTTCCAGAGCTGTTAGGTACTATTCAGACTGGCAATATTAAAACAAAGATTAACTTCTTTGGGTGTGGAGAGAAAGCATGTTCAGGAGAGAGGGTTTTTTAAGTTATTTCTTAATTAGCAGCCTTATATCCATCCAGTGTTCTGAGAGGGATGAGGCTCATGCATCAGGCAACCCAGGTAAGACACCCGAACCTGTGGAGTTGGGAATGTGCTGACTTTTGGAGGAAATGCTGGATTTCACCTGATGTTCAGGGCTGTCAAGTGTTTCATAGGTAGACACGACTGCTCAGTGTGGTCTGTGCTAAGGCTGGGGAAGCTTCTTCAGAGAGCCAGAGCTCTTAATTTTCAGCAAGAAGTTAAACTCTGTGCAAGGCATAGAACTACCAAATTAACTGATGAAAGAGCAGTAAACAGAAATGACTTCTAGTAAAAGAGGCAAGATTGCTGGGAAGTTTTCTGTCTGACAGAGCTGCACTTACTTGGGCCTGGATCTGTAAAGGAGTTACCTAAGTTCCACTCAAATGTGCCTGTGTGGATCTGGTCCATTGCAATTATCTAGAATAGGAAAAATTGTAACCAATTCAACGATAGCAGTGTCAAAGCAGACCGACTCCCAAACAGAAATGCTGACAAGGCTTGCATTAAAGTAGCTGTGAGTGGTTGGAACATGTTAATCCCAGCTCCCACAATACATAGAAACAGTTACTGTGCATGAGGACAGTTACAATTCAAGCCCTAAAACCAAAATCTTTCTCAAGATAGGTTTAAGGTATGGAAGGCCTTCAGTTCTGTGCTCTGTGGTTGCTAATACAATGCATCAGGTTTTTAAATAACCTTACTTGAACGGTTGTTATTTGCCAGCTGTGGCTGAGGAGAGCACATAAAGTTGAAAAACAGAAAATACACCCTTGAAACTACTCTCTTGAGCCAGTAGGATAAGAAAATTGCTCTAAAACCTTTTGGTCAGAGTCTTATGTCAAATGGACACAGGACTGCCTAGGACACTTTAAAAAGCCCTGTGTGGATGAAAAGCAGGCCCCTGGAAGTCTGTGTTTTCTTCCCTCAAAGGTTGTCAAGCACTGGAAGAGGCTGTCCAGGGCAGTGGTGGAGTCACTGTCCCTGGAGGGATTTAAAAGTTGTGTAGATGTGGCACTTGGGGACGTGGTTTAGTGGTGGCCTTGGCAGTGATTATCTGAGAGGTCTTTTCCAACCTGAATAATCCTGTGATTCAGTTCTGTGAACTCCTGAGCCATGTTTATAGGCAGCAGGTGATGCCTCTGTCTGGTGGCTCAGTAGGTTTAATGCTGCCTGCGAGGTTAAACCTGCTTCTTACCACTCAATATGTCACATATCATTCCCTTAAGAAATGCTATTAATTTTAATATTTCAACGATTAATAAATCAGTGAATCAATTTGTTTCGTATTTTATTGTAACAGTACTGTCAAATCTAAGTTAGATTTATAATTAATACTTAATATTACTGGATACATTGTTTCCTACATAGAATTTTGCATATTTCCTCTCTTCCTTTCTTTTTAAGCAAGCAGGACTGCAGATGATTCCACTAACATGTTTGAAGGTGTTTTAGTGTGAGTCATAATTGCTTTCAAATGACTGGGTCCAGGGAGAATGTGCACAATGTATATCTAGCACTGGGTCTCAGGCTTTTTGACTGGCAGACCCCTGAGACAGTGATCTTTTTGGAGCAAATTTGAGTTTACTGAAGATGATGACCTTTTCAAAGTGTTCTTTCTTGAAATTGCTTGGGAATATTTAATAAGCCAGAGTTTGAAAATAGCTGTAATAGGTCATTGTAGCTGCCTTGTAATGATGTACCATTATAATTTTACTTCACAGAAATGTAGTTGATGTAATGAAAAATCCAGCTCTTGAGCAGCTATTAATGACTTTCCATGTAGTACTTTACTTGGGGAATGTGAAAATATTTTTTTTTGCTGTTAAAATTCAGGTGTTACTACACCTCACGACTGACTGTATTGGAAATATTTTTGTTGTAGTTTCTCAGGCTCTTTGACTCTACAGTTTAATATAGAAATAAGTGTGTTGATTGCTAGTTTATTCTATCAAAACAAACCCCTAGGAAGGAAGAAAACTATTGGTAAAGTGAGACTTTACTTAAAAGGAAAAAAAACCTTAACCAAACACAAAAAGACTACCTCTCTTGTAAAAGTAGTTCTGATGCCATCATCAAAAATTTCTTTCAGACTTGGTGTTAAAAATATGCCAGAGAGATTTATCAGAATTATCTTGGTATTCATCTTACCTGTGATTGCTTTGAAATCTTTGTTGTTTCAGTACAAGGTAGAAGCTCACAGTCACTGAATCACTGTTCTATGCCAAATTGCCTTCCAATTAATGTGCTTACACTAGGAACCCAGAGAAAATAACAAAAACAAAGAAGAAAGCAGGGAGCAGAGGAAACTTCGTGAAAGTATTTTGGAGGAAATGTGTGGTTTTTTCCTTTCATTCAGACTTGTTCTGTACCATAGGTGGCTTCAGCCAGGAAGAACTGCTAAAAATATGGAAGGGCCTTTTCTATTGTATGTGGATGCAGGATAAACCTCTGCTTCAGGTATAGTAACTGGGTTTATATTTGCTTGAGAGGGTCCCTCCAAAATACACTTTGGGGACATACTCATTTAGAATGGGGAAAATTATCTTTTTTTTTTTTAATTCCCCTGCAGCCCATTTATGGCAAGTGCAGGAGAAGAGGTGGCTGTAACTCGGTGATCTGAACATGAACAGATCATGTTTGGAGTCATCTTCTGAGGGGCAGGTGTAGCTGTTTACCTTTCAAAACCAGATCTCACACAGATGCCTCATGAAATGTTGGTTTGGTGTAACTAAAGCAGTAACAGCAGGTTGCCCTTAACTGCAGCTACAACGTTTGTGCAGATTTTAATGCGCAAGTTTCACACTTCCTTTTTCTTTGTTAGTTCAGTAGCACTTCCTCTACTACCAGCTTTGTCCCTACTGCATATTTTTGTCTGCTTCTACTAGTTTGTCTCCCTGCTTTCAAAAGGAACTGGTTTTGAAGTAGCAGCTCTCAGTAACCTCAATTTTCAAATCACTTGTCTGCATGAACAAGGTTTATCTCACACACAGCCCACGCCCCTCCACAGAGACCTGTATGAGAGCAGTGCCCCCTAAGTTTTACATCATTTGCTAATTCAAATACATGGGTTTCTTCTCCTCCTAATTTAATTTTGTCTGCTGTCAGAAAGATGATTTGTGCAAAGATTTGGTAAAATGAACAGGTTTTGATACCCTTGGAACTTCCAGCTGACTTAGTCCCAGTGGAAGGATAACTGCAATGCTAAAGCAGCTGTTAAGAGAATGTTTTTCATTTTGAGAGATGTTCCATGAAATTGATACTTCTTGCTGTTTGCTGGTCATGTGTTTAGTGAGGACACCAAACTCTAAAACATGATACACCAACTATGTGTATTTACTTTCAGGAGGAACTTGCAGCCAATATATCACAGCTTGTCCACGTGTTTCAGAATACAGAGGCTCGTAAGTACTATTTAATTACCTAATGCTTTGTAAGGTGGTTTTTAGGCCACTATCACAGTGCCAGAATAAAGACAGACAGGTGGGGTGCTGTTTTGGTGGTTTTTTTCCTTCCTTTTTGTCCAGCTGGTCTGTGTGATTGCATTAAGGGATGCATGAGCTGCAGGGTTTTTCTGGCTGTTGCAGGGGAAGAGTTGTGTCCTCAGTGTGATATAGGTGAGATTTTTCAGGACAAGCAGCAAAACAAACTTGTCCCCTTACTTCTCCATTCTGCACAGACTGCTCTGTGTATTTCCTGCTCAAAACCAACCTTGTTTCATGACCTGTTAAGCCCTTGGTATTCAAAATGCTCATGAAATGGAGTACTCAGTCAATGCCAAAACTTGCATTGGTAGAAATGGGTGCAGAATGGATATTTTGCTCAAACTTGTGTGTATATAGCACAAAGTAGATACAAATCTGTCCCTATAATTAAACTTGTTTTCAAAAGTAGCTGTGTGCCTTTTCTTGCATTGTTCTCAAGTTTAATTGATTCTTGTACCAGTCTCAAGCCTGTCTTCCCATAGCTCTGTCCCTGTCCCTAGGAGAATCCTAGGGAACTGCATCCCTTTCTTGAGATTCTTTCAGGTTAGCAAAACAGCCCGTTGTGCCAGACATGCAGGTGTTTTTCCTTGCTCCCTTGCAGGACACCTGTTCATCCAGACATTTTGGCAGACGATGAACCGGGAATGGAACGGGATTGACAATCTGCGTCTGGACAAGTACTACATGGTAATTAGACATCTCTGGGTGGTGTTTTCTCCTAGAAAATACGTGGTGCTGGTGTGCTGGAAGGCAGCTTTGTCAGCACGTGCATTGATGTGTATTGTAAGAGAAGAGAAGGGATCATCTTCTTGACCTGTTGCAAGAGATGTTTGTTTTAAAGGCTTTCACTCACCACTGTGTGACTCGAAAAGCCAGTACAGTTTATGTTGTGCTGAAGTGCCTTCCCTTCTAACATAGTGGTTTTTCTCATGGATTTCTATATTGGAATATAAATACTGTCTCAAAGGACACTGTATCAACGTCAGTTGTTTAGATCAGACTGTTTAAAGACTCTTTTATGACTCTGCACTAGAACCCCAACTTTCCATCAGTAAAGTATCCACTGTAGTACATTCTATTACTACATTCTGACTACTACATTCAGCAGTCAGAATTCTTTCTATAGGAAACAGAATATTAAAACAAGTACTAAAATCTTAAAAAGCATACCTTTGTAAAGAACAAAACCCCATTATCTTCTTCTTTTAAAGAAGTTAATTGCAGGCACATTCACTGCTATTTTTTCTTTCCCAATATTAGCAGGTATAAGTTATTTCAGTAAGTGAAGTGTTTTGAGCCAGTTGAATGTAGCTGTTTTACATGTGACTGTTGCTTAGCGCAATTTTCAAGTAAATTAAATTATTGTTATCATCTGTCCCGGATTGTTGAGCCAGTTTAAGCTGTGGCTTTTCTTAGATGAAAGCAGTACTTCATGAAGAAATTAGGGGTGTGAATCAAGAGAAAGCTGTATAGTCGGAACAATCATGGATTTTTTGTGCTTAGCATATGAGAATAGTTTGTTGTCTTTTTTGCTTCGCAGCACCCTTCTGTTGCATTACATGATAGATGATCTGTCTAAATGTTCATAAAAGGCAGCTTCCACTTTGTGCTAAAGAGGTTTACCAAGAAATCTGTTCATGTTACAGTCCCGGTGACTCCTTTACCTGTTTTCATAAACAACATGCGTAACAGATTTTGTGCTTTGCAGCTGATGCGTCTGATTTTGAGGCAATCCTTTGAAGTGCTGAAAAGAAATGAATGGGATGAGAGGTAAGCAGATTTCTGAATGTTGTTGCATCATAAAAAAGTCACCCAATTTACCTTTGTCAAATATATTTTCATTTAATAGATCCTTTTTTTTCCACAGATGGCACTGTCATGAAGTCTTAATATTAAGGCTTATTTGTTCTTCATATCACTTACTTAGTTTAGTAACATAGTCAGGTGTTACACTTTGTTAAATTAAATACAGTATTTAATGCATTTCATTTTCTGATTTAGCCAGAAGAGCTGTCAATGAAATATCACCTGCAGAGAGACTAGACAGGGAACCTGCATCCCAGAAAATACAGAAAAGGATGTTTTTTGTGTATTCATGCTGGTTTTCTGATTGGCTCTGACTTTTTTTTTTAATATTTATTTTATTGTGGTTAATCATGGTGACTTCTCTTTTGATAAGACAGAACCTCTTAATTGTTAACTAACCTCCTGCTGTAAACATCAGTGGTTTTGGTTGTATTTCTTCCATATTTTATTAAAAGGCAAATAACTGCAGTCATTTGCTCTGTCTAGAGCTCTTGTGCCGCTTCTAAGCTTGTTGTCATTAAATGGATGAAGAGATTTAAATCTTTTAATTGAAAGTGTTAAGGTTACCCTTTCTCTCTCTTACCCTCTGAAATGTGGGATGCACACAGGCATGTTTTTGTGGAAACAGAAAGGAATGCAGAGCTAAAGGACACACCGTCCCTCCTGTTCCACCTTAATTTTGCACTGGGTAAATGCCCTCAGGCTGAGGAGGTGAAAACGTTCCTTGACAGCAGAAGAAGATGTGAGAGGAGATTTGATAAAGCTGAAGCCCTTCTTCCCACACACATGGTCACCCAAACTGATCTCTGACAAGGTTTCTTATGGCTTTGGCCTGCATCTTTCACTGGAAGGAGGCAGTGTGGGAAGAGAGGATCATGATTCCTTTACTTGCAGAGTGAGGGAGCTCAAGAACTGCCTTTCCCTCCCGAGCGGAGCCAAGGAGCTGCCTTGCATGACTTTCTTTCCTCTTGTCTTTCAAGATGCTTTTGAAGAAAGGTGTATTGAAGTAAAACTGAAAGAATGTTTATGGGTTTTCAATGTTTTGAATTCTCTTTGGGACTGGAAGTGTTCGTTCTGGGCAAAATTGCAAGAAGTCCCAAACAATGCCAGGGAGAAAGCTTGGAATGTACAAAACTTGACTTTCCTAAAAGATAGCAATGATAAGCCTCAGGGTAAAAAAAGAAGGAAAAAAGTCAAATGGAATAGTTGTCCATAACTGTAAAGAAGTGGAGTTTGTTTTCAAGGCAAGTAAGACATGAGCAATTGAATATGAATAGCTTGTTCTTTTTTTTTCTCATTATTTTTTCAGTCTAGTTGAACCATTGCTGCAGCTATTAATGAAGGAAGTTATGGACCCAGACAGCAATTCTCCCACTGGGATAAAGTTCCATTTCATTGATATCTATCTGGATGAATTGGCTAAAGTTGGTGCAAAGGAGGTTAGAAAATACTTTGTTATTTTCTTCCTGATTGATGTTAACTATGGCATGAAGCATCTGAGAAGAAATGTAATTTTTAGATTATGTAATTTTTAATGGTTTTAAATAGAACAACACTGAGTAAGCATGAAGAAAGTGACTTACTATAAGTTATGCTTTTACTTTTATTCATGTCTTTGAAAGTCAGAATATGGTAGTTTCTCTCAAGTTCCTGAGTACTGCTATGCTGGTCCAAATTGAGGTTGGAAAAATAACAATAGAAAAGTTAGACCATTCTCATTTGTTTGTTTCAGAAGGGACTCAGTGTAATTTCCCTCGTGTGAACATGTTTTCCAGCCTTTGCTTTTGCAAAGGCTGACATTGAGCCTGCTCTTGGCTCGTTGTGTAACACCTAAATAGAGGAGCAACCTGAGCTTTCACAGTTATCTAATACTTGCTTATTGTTGTCTGTGCATTGTGCAGTTTACCCTCCATATGCAGATGTTTGTTTGCTGGTGACATCTGTCTTGCCCTGCTTTGTGTTGCTGGGACAGTTAATTTATGGCCCTTAATTTTGGCTGATGTTCCAGTGGTGCAGAGCTTTGCAGCAGCAAAGCCAAAGAGCATCTCTCCTGTCCCTCCACCCTTCCTGCTGCCCCACGTTCGTCCCAGGCTCCTCCTCAGTTACCTCCCCTTGTCTCTGGCCTCTGATCCTTCTCCTTGCAATGGACAAAGCTGTCAGCAGTTTTCCATTCCTCTTCCTTGCAGTCAGTATTCAAACCAATCCTGCCTGCAGGTTTTGAGGCTTTGGATTGTGGAGCAGGAGAGAGAAGATGTCTGCACCAGAGAAGTGCCAGCACTTGGAGCCCCAATCATTTCTGCAGCTCCACAGTCACACAGCTGTAGCTAAGCCACTCACAGGAAGCCTGAAGAGGGCAGTGAGTTCCCCAGACTATTTGAAATCACAGATGATGCTCATAAGTTGAATTTTTAAGAGAAGGATCTTTATCTTTAGCTCTACTGTAGCTGATGGCGTTTTGGTGCAAGCAGCCCAGTTAAGAGAAACCCAAATCTTACTCTTGTCCGCTACAGACCTTCCTTGGGAAAGTACACAAAATTATTTATGCTTTTTCTGCCTCATGGTTCTATATCTAAAGTAAGAAGCCTTGTTGTATTTCTGTACTCAGCAGAATAAAGTCTGCGAGGCAGTCTGTGTTTTTATATTACTTCCAGTGAATATGTGGAAGTTAGTGGTAGCAGTGGTAACAAAAAGGCCCTGGATACCTCTGCTGGTTGGAATTAGATAATATGCTGAAAGACTGTTAAAGAAGATCCCCCCAACACTAATTCCTGTGCAAGCACCAATATTCAAGGAATTTCAGCATACACATACAGCATTTTCTGTACTCACAGATTTCTTTCTTTCTAATCAAACAGCTCACAGCAGACCAGAATCTCAAGTTCATCGAACCTTTCTGCAAAATGGCTGCCAAATCAAAGGAGTAAGTTTAATGAAAAGATAAATATTTTTTAAGAATTAAGAAACTCTGCATATGGTAATAAATGATCAGAGAGTTGTAATTTCAGAATGTAGAGAAAGAAGGATATTTTACCAGCAATGTGCACAGTCATTTGAAGATAACTTGTGTTTATCAAAGCTGTAGATAGTCTCCATGGATTTATAAGAACTATATCAACCTTTGTTGGTTAATTTGTCCAGTTATTTTAATTTTTTAATTGATAGAGCAGCTGAGCTGCTTCTTTGCAGTGCAATACAGATCAGCATATAAACAGTGAAATTTGAGAGGGGCACATTAGCAGTACACTGCTTGGATTAAAGGACTTCTCTTTAGGGAGTAAGAGGTTCACTTTCATCATCTGAAGAGCTTTGTGTTTTTCCACTTTGTTTCTTTTCCATTTTCCCTCAAATTCCCACTTTTTTAACGTGAGAGGGGAGGGTGTTTATGGTCTGCCTTTGGGCTCACCCTGCTCTCCTGTGGCACAGTCGCTGTGTGCTCCATGCTGTGGCCACCGGCATCTTTGAGATGATTGTGGATCAGTCCCCCTTCGCCATCGAGGACCTGATGAGAGAGCTGGGTACCAACAGTGATGGGGAGAATGCTTCTGAAGAAGGCAAACAGCAAAATGAAGAGGTGCTTAAAACCAAAGGTGAGGAGGAAACTCTAAATTGCTGTGGTAAGAGCTGCTAGGATGGAAGAATCTGTTTCCTGAAAATACATTTCTGCTCTGAACCAATGAAACACATGTTCAGGGTTTTGTAAGGATAATTGTGTTTTCCCATCATCCCTTCAGATGTGCTTAATAAAGCTTGTTCTTCTGGAGTCACTATCTCAACCAAAGCATTAATATTCAGTCTTTTTTCTGTAACAGCAGACAGCTGTCTGTCAAGAAAATCAGCACAGAGCTCTGAAAAAACAGAGGATATCAGTGAAAATGCTGATGATGGGATCGGGACTGTTCTTCAGGTTTGTGGCTCGTTTGCTCTGATACTGGTATTTCTGCTCTCTTTTTTCCCTTTCAAGAGGTGCAGAAGTAAAGGGTGTTTGGATAAACATGTTACAAAATTTTAATCTCCTTCTGATTTAATGTAAGGTGATATTTATGTAATGTGTATTTTGTGAGTGGTAGTAAAATAAATCCATGTCTAAATTCCTCTTTCCTCTCTCCCATACCTTCTGTTTTCTGCTCCTCCCTTCCTGATTCAAGAGTTAAAAAACGTGTGTGCTAAAAGCCAAGTCAGTGTGGGTGGGGAAGCAATCAGCCTAAATTTCATTGAACATGGATGATGGTATACATAGGACAGAGGAAAATGTGTTACAATTTGGGTTTTCTAGACCCAGGGCCAGTGCAGTGTAGTGATTCTGACAGCTCCTCCATCAAGCACACATGCAGGTGGATACACTTTGTGCATCTGTGGCTTTTCAGCAAGAATTAGGACATGACACACTTTATAGCTGATATTTAGCTAAGTATTTATGGGAGTTTTGAAGTGGGTTGACTTCTCTCTTGACTAAGAATTAAGGTTAGGAGCATTTGAGAAAGTGATACCGAGTTCAGCTGTTCTGTTAATGAAGCAGCCATCTGTACAAGTCAGTGTGTGAAGGGGGCGTGAATTTCAACAGGAAACATTTGAGGTTTAAAGGAAGTGTCTGTTTCAAGATGTGTATCTTTACAATTTACCTCTTGAACTTAATACTTGATGTACTGGTAACACGAGTTGCACTGAGTTACCTTGCTTGGATAAACCAAGAAAAGCTGTGTTGTACTTTCCTCCAACAGTTTGATTACAAGGCTGTTGCTGACAAAATCTTTGAATTTGCAAGCAAGAAAAATACACCTTCCCTGAACAGAAAGCGGCTGTACAAGCTGGTGAAAAAGTGAGTTCTGTTGAAGTTCACCTTGTCCTAAACAACTTTGATTTGCTTTCTGTCCAGCCTCTCCTGTCCTGGTGACATTGTCATGCTTCTCCTCACTGGTACCAGACACGTGCAGCCAGCTGGGGTTTATCTGCACAGGGTGGGTTTGTTCTGCAGGATGTGACATCAGGTTGTGTGTGATGCAAGGAACAGATGCAGGAAAAGTGTTAAATTGCTATTTTCTCAATACTTTTCAGTGATTTGGTTTGAGTGGGGATTTCTGAGGCAGATCTCTTCTGGAGTGAGCTCTTTGTAACTTCCTATGCAAAATATGTTGTTCCTATTTTGACAAAACCATAGTAAGTACAAGTGATGCTGTTCTGCTAGTGTTATTATTGTACTAAACCAGTAATAATAGTTTGTTTTTTCTTTTTTTCCTTCCTTCTCACCTTCAGGTTCCAGGACTTAGCAGAAGGTAAGGACTCAGCAGCAGATAGAGACAGTAGTTTATTTCCACTAAAGGATGTATAATGCTCCATACAATGTGTATTGGAAATACTTATTTATTTATTTTAATGTCTATTTCAATAATACTATTTTGGGGCGGTTGAGGGTTTTTTAAATCTTGTTAAGGCACAGTACAGCTTTTGGTGAGATGGCCAAGTTCCTGTCACAACTTGAGCAACCCTGTACTTTGTCCTTAAATGAAAGATGATTATATTTGCTTAAACAAATAGGAATTGGTCTTATTCTTTTCTTTAAGGTTCGGTGGGGAAAAAGGAGTTGTTCGGGGTTTTTTTTGTGGGAGTTACGCTGTGTATGAGCAGCATAACTGTTCATAGAAGTAGGACTCTCTATTTTCTGATACCTTATCCTTCCTCCACAGGAATCTTCCCCCAAGATATTCCCGAAGATGTTTCTACAGATGAAGACGACGATGAATTCGGCAGGCGAAAGCGAAAGAAAAAAGCTGTCAAGCCTTGGCAGCAAAATGAGCTGGAAAAAGTAAAAGGTAAGGCAAGATCAATATTTGGGAGAGAGATAATCTGCAGTGACTTGTGCAGTTTGGCAAAGCGTAAGATACAAGCTATTCTGAGGAAGGCAACACTATTGTTCAGGACGTGCTGATTTGTATCCTGTTGTGATGAACATTAAATGTGAAATTAAGTTCTCTTTGAAAGTGGGGGGAGTTCTCCTACCAATTCTGAGGCAAGCATCACCTCAGAAATTTCAGTCAAAAGCAGAACTGGAAGCTGTTCACATTGCTCCTTTGAGCAGGTGCATTTACTGTAGGAAAGCAGAAACATGTCAGTCTTACAACAGGATGAGTGTTGGAATATACGAATTTGGGGATGTTGGAATACCAAATCCCTGAGTTGCCCTTCTGATGGGCTTAACAGGTAATAACAACTCTTTCTAGGGATGTTGCTATGAAAAATAAGGTTGCCACAGGGAATGGTTTAGATCTTAGCTGTGACAAGGCAAAATGAGCAAAGTAATAATTAGGCTAGACATCAGCAGACTGCAGTGTCCTGAGCAGCTGTAACAGTGAAACTGTTGTGCAGGCTGATAACAGGAAAATAGTACACCTATTTTAAAAGAAAAGAAGAGAAATAGAATAGAATTCAGTTGTTGTAAGTACCTTTGTGTTTCACATCCGTGTTATGGCATTCTTTTTGGGATGGATTTAGAGGATAAAGAAGAGCTGTCAAGTGCGAAGGTGCCATCAGTTCCCCAGAGGAAGAGGAAAAAACGGAAGAAGAGGGACAGCCTAAGTGCTGATTCTGGAACAGCTGATGGAAATTGTGAGGAGGAAAAAGCTGAAACATCTGGATCCAATGCTTCTAGCCAGGAAAAGGTGCCAGAAAATAACAAGGAGAGGAAGAGAAAGAAATTGGTAGTAAATGAGGCCAGTGAGACCACAAATGTAGCAACTGACACCAGAGAAAATCACAGTATCTCTGTGCAGAACAGTCTGACTGACGCAGAACAGAGTAAAAAGAGTCAGCTGAAGAAAATGAATCCAAAAGTGCAGAATGTTCCTGCAAAACCAGCGTGTCAGAATGGACCAGCCACTGCCAGTGCAGCAGAGGATGTCAGCCCATCTGTCACGCCGTTACCTCCTAAGGCTGTGAAAAAGAAGCAGAAAGCAGGGGCTGTCCTGGTGAATGGGGATCCCCCTGTGCAGCAAACTGACCTGAAACCCAGCAAGGAAGGCTTGCTGGGGACCCTGCCAAGAAAGGCAGAGGCTGAATCTGCGCCCTCCAGAACGGTCACGCTGAAGACAAAGACAAAGTTGGTTGGTTTGGAAGGGATGAAAGTCTCCAGTCAGAATGCAGCAACCCTGAAAAAGAAGAGAAAAGTGAAAGAGGTGCTAAACTCTGTCGAAGCCAACGGAGTTCTGGAGACTGTATGCAAGAAAAGCAGGAAGGTGGTATGTACATCTCATTCTTTTCTCTGCCTGCTTCAGGAACTGCCAGGCTCATTTTCAAATTTGGCTTTAGCTTCCTGAGCATGGGGCTGCATGGGCTGCATGAGCTGCATGCTGATGTCATCATGCATTGTCACCAAAAAGAACTCGATTCCCCAGAAATCCACACACTGCTACGGTGTCACACTCTCCTGTACAATGACACTAAATCCTGTGCCAGCCACTCAGCTGGAAGAACCCATCTAGCTGAAAAATGGGATGTTAGGGGCAAGATGGGGTTGTCTTTTTTTTTTTTCTTTGGTCCCTGAGTTAATTATTCTTTCGCATTGGGTCTCTGGTTGAGCTTTACATCATGCTCACAAAGGGCATCATATTTTGGCAAAACAATGAGAAATGGGAAGATGGAACATCCCTTCTGCAGCAGCAGCAGCACACAGTGTTAGGATAAGCTCCTTGTACAACTGCCCACAGCAATTCCAGGAGTGGCTTCTTTTGCTCGCTCACTGCTCCATCTTGAAAAAACTGATAGGGCTGTCTGGGGAAAGTATTTGGGGAAAGAGAATAGACACTGGAACACTGGAATAGAGAATATGACACTGTGACCTTTAATGTGATCACATTTATGAATAGTCCAGTTTTTTATAAAGACAATACTGTGGTTTTTCACTAGGAAAGTCTGATTGTATTTGTCTTCTTCAAAAATGTATGCCTTGCATTTTGGGAGCAACCTATTTATTCTCCACCACTTCCACCCTCATTTTCTTCTTGGCAATAAGTAGAACAGGGTTGATTTTTCTCAGTGATTTGAGAATCAGAAAGCATTTTGCACTGTATAGTTTTGAGAGTGTGGCTAAGAAAGAGAGTGCAGGTGTTCTTCCCTCTCCTGCTACTGAAATTCTGTTTAACTGCTCATTTCCCATGTGCATATTCACCCTAACACATTGAGGGGTTCAGTTACATTCTTGGAAGTCTTGCTGACAATCTTACTTTGGGTGGCAAAGAAAATTCATAAAGCACAAATGACATTATGAGTACAGAAAAAGAGTTAAAACTGCATGTTATGAGCCCATGAGCTCACCTCTGTTTGACTGAAGTTTAAAACTGTAGGATTAGTTAAGTAGTGCAGCCTTGTATATGGAGATATAACTACTCAGTCCTTCACAGGAGAAAAAATTCATATTGAAACATTGCTTAAATAGTAGTAAAATAACTGACATTTTCTGTTTATTGAAGATCAAGTCCTGAGAGGGAAGAGCTCTCTCCCCACTATTCAAACTGCATTTCTCTCACTGCAGGCCTTCCAAAGTAGGAGCTTTGTCTCCTGTTGCCTCAGTATTTCACGTTTCACAGCTGATTTTTCTTTGTCTGTAAAAGTTTAGTTTCTAAGAAAATATGACACCCCCATCTCTTTCTGTAAGACTTTGCTGCAGGTGACCAACAGGTTCCAGCACCTGTGATAGATTCAAGAGAAGAAGTTCCTGCAAACTTCATGGAAATGAGTTGTTGGCACAACTTAGTGTAGGCACTGAGGGAGAGGCAGCAGCACAGCCCCAGCACTGGCCTGTTGGCTGTCGAGGCATGGGCTACTGGGGCACTCTTCACATGTGGAATTCCAAAGAAATTGTGGCATTTGCTTTATCTTGCCCAGTCCAGATAGTTGTTGTGAGTGTGTATGTTGAAAGGGAGGAGAGGGATAGAGACAAGGAAAGATACTTGGAACTTGAGTCAGGAGCAGAGGGAGAGTATTGACATAAGAAGAGGGCAGGGTAAGGCTAAAATGCACGAATGCAGAGGAAATTAAGCTTTCCTAATTCTGTTTTCATTGCTTGAGAAATAACATGTTGTTTTATTTCCCAATTTTAGTTATGTAATCCTGGCCTTGTGCCCAGAAATGAGGGGCATGTTTTGATTCTTGATTTCAAGGACAACGCACACCTCCAGAGAATTAGCTTCAAATATTCAGAGGAAGGAGGAGGAGGAGAAGGGAAAAAAAACCAGACAAGATCAGCATTATTTCACAGTTGTCTCCACAATTCAGAAAGCTAAAAGTCTTGTGGTTTTTCCCTTTATTTGAAGTGATTTCCAAATCAAAAGAGGCTGTATCTACATTTTCCACAGCTTGTCAGTGAATGCCTTCGGAATTCCGTGTCTGTAGGTTGATGAGAAGCATAACTGAACTTTCCCTCACCGTGGTCCACAGGTATCTGACTAGTCCACAGTCCACAGAGAGCAGGTTAGAAAGCTCTGCCAGTGCAGGTCCTGAGAACTGCCTTGTGCTGGAGACAAGAATTGCTTTAACTGCCATAAAGGTATGAATTTTAGGCTGCAAACCAGTAGCACTACACAATAGCTGGACTGCTGAAAGTATAGTCAGATTTCATAATCCATTTTTTTCTTCAAAGTCTCCATCTTAGCCCAAATCTGTGTTTGTTCATTACCTATTTATCTTATTCATCCAGAGGTACCACAGAAGAGCTTTTGCTTATGGTGAAGGAAAAAAAAAGATCACTTGTGTGCAGGAGAGCTGGATCAATTGCAAAGTATCCTCATGCACATGGAGAAAGCATGTTTGTTTGCACTCTGATGGGCTTGGCAAATCTATTACAAATTCTTCCTTTTGTGCTTTGCAATGACTTTGCTATTTCTGCGCAGAGCTTGCCTTAAACTTCTGCTTTCAGCCATGCTAATTGCAAAATTACCTGCTGAGAGTTAAACATGATGATTAGCTGATGTGAGTGCGTGGTCAGCACTGATCACTGCAGCAGGTATTAGTTAACTACAGTACTTGCACTGAAAAAATTCTCCCTTTCCCTCCTTCTCAGGATAGCAGTGCTGCTCTGTCACCATTAAAGAAAAAGAAAACAAAACCAGGAAGTGATTTTGTAAAATTTGAAAAATCAACTGTACCAAAGGCAGTGTTCTTCAGGAAAGCCAGAAGCACCATCTCTTCCACCAGGACATCCATGCAGGTGAGGTGATCTCACAAAGGGCAGCTGAGTCTGGGGACAAATGTCTTCCCAAGCAAGCTCCCTAGCAAATGGTGTGACCTCACTCGTGCTTCTTTTCCACTCATCTCCTAATATGAGCAGATAAAACTGGAAATGCTGATGCATTTCCCTGTTGACAGAGTCACACGTGGCTCCAGAGTTTCAGAAAATGACTTGTAGATGTCTCTGAAATCTCTTCTTCCTTCCCCTCTGCCTTCAACCTCCTTGTTGAACACACACCATTCTGAATCTGCTCATTTCACAAGAAAGCAAAAGCATAAACTGACTTTGAGTCTTGCAAAGGGACTTTGAGCCTCCTGTTCTCATTTGTGGAGAGTGGCAACAGTACAGGGCTTCAGAAGGCTGCCCTCTTCTCTAGACCTTTTTAACATACAAAGCTTTTCAAGTCCTCTTAGCAGTTTGAGGCCTGAGTGCAGTGGGGCCAGTCTATTTAACACACAAATATCTTCTTGTTTGTTGTTGAATTATGTAATGACATTAAGGAGAGTATGTGATTTCATACACAAATGGAATATGTTTGCTTTTGGCTAGAAAAACAGTGCTGTCTTAGCAGGGGTCAGTGCCAGAGGATTGGAGCAGTTCTAAACCAAATGAAGGAAACGGGCTGCTTTACAGCAGTGGGATGCAGGTGAAAAAACTCATAGCATTGCCTCAGAAATCTCATTTTATTTCATGTCTTTATTTTGCTTTATAGCTGAACAAGCTGCAGTCGCCCAGCTCCAAAAAAGTCACGTTTGGCTTGAATAAAAACATGACTGCAGGTGAGTCTATTATGTGTGTGTGTCCACAGTCTGTCTGGTAGCTGAGGGGGGGAAGTTGTACACATTCACACACCTGTAGAACGCCTTTAAAACAGGATGATTCTGATCCTTTTTTGTCTCAATATTTGTATTTAGTTTACAAACCCTCCCCAGGTTCCTTTCCAGAGCACATGGTAAAGTTCAGGACATTCAGCCCTGCAGCTAGACTTGAGCAATTCCAGGGTGCTGCATTAGTGACCTGCAGAAGGAGCCCCATGGATGGAAAACTGCAGCAGGGTGATGGACTTGCCTTCCTGAGCTGCCTGTTTGCAGGGCACCTGTGAGGGAAACACATGCACTTCAGTCTCTTCATTGCTCACTTCTGTTTCCCAAGGCAAAGGTGCTGACATGCTGATAAAATCAGACTTTGTAGTAGCAAAGTTGGTGTTTTATCTTGGCTGCCTGTGGTTTATTAATGGTCATGAATAGATAAATGTCGCTTCCCTCCTGTGAGCAGACAGTGTTTCCCTGTTAAATAAATGTCTTGCTCCATAGCACAGAGTTAAGATTCCATGTATTCATTAGTTATTTTTTAACTCTCTGAGGTGTGCAATGGGTCAAATTCAAATTGAGAACAGTGTATTTAGTTAAATGTCTTCATGTTAATATAACACAGCTGAACAAAATGAAAAATAAATGCCTCCCTGCTGGCAGAAGGGCCAGGGTCTCTAGAACGGTTCAGCAGTCAGAGACGAGACACTGCTTACCCATTGTGATCTTTTAAACTCCAGTGTGATGTTCTTCAGGCTAGCTGGAACACCTGTGTCTGAGGAAAAGGCCCAGAGTCTCTGGTGGTCTGTGGAACCACGGGGAGGGTTCCCCAAGAGGCTCTGCTGAGAGATGTGCTTCACCACCATCTGTTTTCTCTGCCAAGTCTTAGGCTTCTGATGCTTGCTGGGCTTGAGGATCTGATTCAGGCTTCCAGGGCTGGGAAATTCCACAGCTGATTGACAGGCCCAGTTATTCCAGGGGTTGCATTTCTTTTGAACTTGTTGGCTTGTTTTTCAACAGAATTTAAAAAGACTGACAAAAGTATATTAGTGAGCCCAGAAGGACCCTCCCGCGTGGCTTTCAATCCTGAACAGAAACCTCGTCATGGGGTGCTGAAGTCACCCACAGTGACCCCAGCAAATGAGCCCCAAATGAAGAGACCATTTACTATGTCAGCTAAGAAGAGACCAACTGCTGTGGACTTCTTTTAAACCAACAAATGTGGCCTAATTTTGTACAGGACGTTTTGCTAACCTAGGATGTTCTCTGGAGGTATTTTGAACTTCTTTATTTTTTTAAGTTAATACAAATTGTATATACAAAACTCTGATTATGAACTGGGTCATTGCTATTTTGAAACCACTTCAGCTCTACCTTGAAATAAGTGTTTTGTCTATTTACAGAAAATAAACAAAATCCAATCTCTGCTCAGGTTTGGTCTACAAAAAGTATGGTCTCTGCCCATGTCATTCCCAAGAGACTTGTCCATTTAATTAAGGAATGTTCAGGGTTTGATTGTTTCAGTGATTGGTTGCTTTTTTTGAGCCAATGTAAGACAACTTGCACTTCATGCTGTTAAACTGTCTTTCATTGGACAGAGTTTGAATTGGAAAAAGGCAATGCAGATTTTAAGCCTGCTTGTTCATGTATTTTAAAATTCTACTCTGTCATTTTTCTTGTGTCACCCCTGGCATCCTGTTAATTCTTCTGGAAATAATGATTACCTCATGTCTCTGTTTAATAACAGCCGGACTTGGGTAGCTTTGCAGCTAGCAAGGAAGCTTTCCCTGGGATAAGAAACCCCTAGCTGCTGCTCAAGTGGTCACTGGTGCAAATAAGCCTTCACAGCTGGTTGCCTGCTGAGTTGGGGACAAATCACCACATTATTTTCAGTAACACAAGTGCCAGAGCTGGCTTGAGCCTGTCACATTGTGAGCTGGCTCCTTCTCTTCACTGAACTGAAATTCATGCTCTTGCGCAGGAGAAATCTTTGGTATTTCCAGGTCTTCCCCCAGCCCCCACTGCTGCCTTTCCTAAAGGTCTGACAAGACTCCTGGTTTTCTGCTTTAGCAGCTGGTGTCACCACATTGTGCCAGCACTCAGCCCTCATGCAGTGCATGAACCTCTGCCTGGACTGAAGTGAGCTACATGGGTGTAGAGCATCTTTGGGTAGGACACACATCTCTCCGAAAGCTTTGGTGCCTCTCAGTACAGGGTGAAACTTTACAGCCCACGCAGCTTGGTTTTGGTTTTGATGTAGAATCAGATGTCCACTTGGCATTTCTTGGCGTTCAGTTTTTATTTGGATATTTTATTACTACTCTGCGTGTTTTGTTTTTAATTTGCTTTTTGGTAAAGACTGAAGTGCATTGCTGCAAGAGATCATTTATGTATTGTGAAGGGGAACAGTGAAGAGGGGGAGAGCAAATTAAAGTAAAAACTTTTTTGATACACTGATAATTGAATTTGATCATTGGAAGATTTGAAATCTTTTCTTGGAAACTTTCCTTACGTGAATGAGGCAAGGGCTTTGCAGCAGATCTCTACATTAGAGCTCAGCTCTTGGAAGCACAGCCTGGTGCCAGAGCAAAGCTGTCCATTGAAGCTTTACACCAGTTATTTCTGTGATCGTGTAAGAAAGAGGGTGAACCTGCTTCATTACCTTGTCTTAGAATAACTGGATTATTAGTTAAGTAAACTGATGTTTATTTAGCTACTTCAGCCAGCAGAATTACGTTTTGTGACATATTTGCATACTTCAATGCTGATTTTTACCAGTCCTTGATGTTGACTGTCCTCTGCCAGATTACTCCTCATGAGCAACTGTATTGAAACTGTTCTTTTGTAGCTCATCTGCAATTGCTTCGAAATACTGGGCTACTTCCAGATGGCTGGTTGGTCTCAGCTGCTCGATTCTAATCCGTCCCAGTTCTCACACTAAGTTTGTGACAGTCCATGGTTTGTGGTACTGCCAGGAATTAATTTTGGTCTTGTCTTTGCTCATCTACAGTGAAGGACTGAATTTCATTTGGTGTTGGTATTGGTCTTGGCTGTATCTGTTTCTGTGATCAATAAAGAACTCTGGAGAATACATTGATAAATTAATGATACTTGTTTATGCAAGTGTTGTTCATTTATGTTTTAAAAAGTTGTATATTAGCATAATGGATTTTGTTGACAAGATGATGGTAAGTAGGGTGTAACAGCCTGTTAAAAATGTTGTACTGTTACTTTGTCCTGTGGGTGAAAAGTCTCCTGTGGAATATGCATAAAACCATTTGTATGTGCATGGTTGTTAAAGCCTCACGTTGGAGATGCCACATTCCTCCAAGGATAGACATGCAAACAATCACTCGGTGGATCTGGTGTGCACAGAAAAATCCAGGATCAAGACACACTGGGGTTTGGTTTGGTTTTAATACATATAACTTATTATGGAAATGTATTGGTTGTGGGGATGTGTTTCTATTGATTGTACATCCACTAAACCTGTTGCTTATCCAAATATTTTGTTGCCCACACTGTTAAATGGAGAGGGCAGAAATGGCAGTCAGGTTTTTATCTAAAATTTTAGTGATGTGATTGCTTGTTGCAATGCATCCATAATCCATCTGTGCCACAGAACAAGTGCAATGTTTTGTAAATATACCTGTGAGGTGGGTATTGTCTTCAGTGGTGTCTGGAATTTCATTCAGAACAACTTTACAAACAAAACCTAACCACTGTCAATGCAGTTTATTCAGCATTGTTGGATTACGTTTGAATACATTACCCAAATTATTTGGATAGTGACAATTCCAATAAACACTGAAGACAAAAAGAAAAAAGAGAAATGTAACATGCATTATCCACTGCACAGACACAGTGGTACTGTGAGGAGATATGTATTGGTAGGAGGAGAGAAAGGAAAACTCATCTAACCTGTTTGATGTCACTTCTTAGGTTTTTTTCAGTGTTACTCCAGCTCTCCAGCTGCCAGCCATGCTCTGAGTCAAAAGTAATGTGGCCTAACTTTTAAAGGACAGTATTTTTTAATGATTTTCTGTGCATTTTTGTTACAAATCTGATCAACTTTGTCAAGCACTAATAGTTTATAATTCTTTATAGCTTCAAGAGAACTCAAAAGCACAAAATGAATTCATCAAGGGAAAAAGTTGAAATTCTATTTAAATTATTGGATATGCAAGATGTCTTATAGTCTGTCAAAGCTGTGTAATTTGGAAAGTATCCAGTGCCCTTTGTCATGAATTACCTGCGCTGAGATTTCATTAGAGGCAGGAAAAAAAGTATGATTTTATGTTTCTCTGCAAGAGCATTGTTAATACAAATACAGTGTCTAAGCATTACATCATTTAATGTAGTCCAATAAACCATATTTTTTGTGGACATTGTATTTTGGGTAAATCTGTGAATTTGGGAGATTTGGAGAGGGTAACATCTGGGGCGCCACTTGAAAGCACAAAGGAAGTTGTTCTTGCTGGCGTGCACCTGCTATCTCTTTTCCTTTTATTTGATAGTATGAAGAGCCCAAGCTGATGAAGACTCAGACACCTTTGGAGTAGGCTTGGGACAGGACATAGCTGTTCACACACCTTGAACTTCTCACCTTTGTAACTGGGTCAGAGATAGCAGCACCTAAAAGATTGCTCAGGAGAAACTCATAGATCACACACTGTCGCTGCTTGGCGATGAAAATTGATAACTGAAGTGATAATGTGGCAAGATGTGCGCTGCAGTGTGCCAGGATAGGTGAGAGATGGACACTTGGGAAGCTGTTGGCCTGCTTATTTACCAGCAGCACATCCAAAAGAGCTCTGTATATAGAGAAATCCTGCACAGGGTGCTGCATCCCCACCTCAGGTAGTGGTAGGCCCTGCACCTGCTCAGGATCAATTAAAATTAATCAAGGTGTCTTGACAGGCACATAATTTTCAGGAATGCAAAAGTAATTATTCAGACAAAGAAAACTGATCTATCTCTACCACTATCACTAGTAAAGTTATACCATGAATCCTCAGGTAAAACAGGAAGAGATTTCCTTTAGAGAAAAGTTGTGTAAAAGAGGCTGGCCCAGAGCCTGTGCAGCATCCTGAGGGAGCAACACGGGGTGGCTTCAGTATGGACACTAATAAAAGGTGCTGCTTTTCCAACCATGCTCGCCTGTGCCTGGTCCATCTCAGGAGCCAGACGGGGCCAGAAAAAGCAGCAGAGATCGGAAACTCTGAAACTGAAACAGCTGAAGTCTGTGGCCAAGTCATTGGGGAAGCCATTCAAGAGCCCCGGGGC
>VWPU01022364.1:0-29991 GCA_013398955.1 Callaeas wilsoni | reverse complement strand
AGGAGAAGAAGGAGGTGGAGGAGAAGGAAGAAGAAGGTGCCACCGGTGTCAGGAGGGAGGAAGGAACGCGGAGCGGTGCATCCCGCCGCCGAGGGGACTCGGCCGGTGACATCACCGCTGGAGCTGCTGAGGGAGTCGGAAAATGGCTGCTGCGAGGTACCGGGGGACCCCCCGTGGGAAAAGGGGTCTGCGACCGAGGGGCGCGGGGTGTCGGCAGCGGCGAGTGCCCGCGCAGGTCCGTGGGGGAAAGGGGTCTGTGGCGTACCCTGGACCCGAGGCGTCGGTCGAGGCCGGTTTCGTGGCGGGGGAAGGGATTGGGAAATGATAATGAGATCCATCCCGACAAGGTGGCCAGGGCTCTCGTGCGGTGCTGGCCCGTGTCCCCGATGCCGGCATGCGGGCGGGCCGGGGCAGTGTGCGCGCTGCCCGGCCGTGCCGCACGCCAAAGGCGCGGGGGCTGCGCAGAGCAGCGCCTGCAGGGACCCTCGCACTGCAGGAAACTGCAACGCGCTGCAGCCAATGTCAGCCCCGTGCCCTTCGCTCACCGCCGGGCCGCAGCTGGTGCAGCATCAAAATCCTGCCATGTGCAGGTCGCTAATGCAGATGATCACAAGAGTTCGCCTGTGTCACTGTTTCTGCCTCTGTAGTTGTTACTGTGATACTCTAGACTTTCGAAGACTGTTTCAGCGGTGTTTGAAAACGCAGTTCTAAACTCCCTTACACACATGCAGGAAAGAAATTACTTGCTGAAAATATAGCCAGGTACCATTTTCCAGTATTGCATTTACTCATGTTACTGGGGGAAAAGGTTCGTTCAAGGCAAGGTTTATGTGCTTTTCATGCATCTTTGATGTGAGCACATAAATCTGAAGAACATTTCCAAAACTTCATAGAAATAATCAAAATCTCTGTGTAAATATTGGAGAAACATTGAAATGTTACTGCTTTATATGACTGATGCGAAGATACAGAAAAGCATATGTGTAAATTTAAGTTAGACTAAAAAATATGCAATCTGGAAAGACAGAGAAATGTATCTGTGGTAGCTTAAATAAGAACAGGAAAAATAGATTAGTAAAATTAATTTATCACTGGGCTAATAACATTGTAACACTTTACTGTACCCTTAAGGTTAAGGAAATCCATTATCATTGAAAGATGCTCATCATAGCGGGGGGAGGGGAGTGTGTAAGTAAAAAAAGAAAAAAAATTGGGTTTTAGTTCTATAATAATTTATTCCAGGAATTTTGTATCATTTCATGCTATACACCAACAGAGTGAGCCAAAATTATCTGTCCTATTACTTTATAAAATGGAAAGTTGCTATGTTGCAGCCATGGATTTGAAGCTTTCCCTCACTGCCTAGAAACTGCCAAGTGCTGTAAGGTTGTGTTGCATCACGTGGTGCAATATTGAAATCTTTCCTAATACCGCAGTACACTGCAGTAGAACGGTTTTAATGCAGATTACCTGGAGATTATTCAAATGGTCCACGTTACCTCACTGAAACATGAAGCAAATTGGTGTGATCCTCCTGGCATGGTGCTGCAGTGCCACGCTGCAGGATATTGCAGGAGCAGGAAACTTTCAACACCTTTAGCTCTGCACTGATTTATTGTTTCAGAATGGGATGATAGAACAAAAGTAGCATGGCAGTGACTGCACGGTAAATCAGAGGCAGCTGAGGGGGAATGGTTCTTCTCACATTGTTCTCAGGTAACAGTGCATAGAAATCATCTGACAGACAAATCTCTAGTGAAAGCTTTTTAGTTTAAGGTTTATAGCTTTTCCCTTCTAAGAGCTAGAGCTCACTGGTGTCTTGAGGATAATGCTTTTCAAAAAGGATATAATAAATTTCATGACAGTTGCTTAAATTTTTTTTCAAATGCAAAAGAGAGTACAGTTTAGTACAAGAAGTGCTGACATGCATGATTTTTCAGAGAGCTGCTGCTCCAGGCTTTTGAGTCAACTATCTCACATGTACACCAAACTGCTGCTCTGGCTTTCTTTATATTCATTACTGCTCTGTGCTTGTTAAATACTGCAGGGTATGGTAGTGTGGTTAAAATATTACTCCCATGGTGAATAAAGCTTAAATTGCTGAAGTTACTACACATTAAAAATAAGCAAATTTTATGTGGGTAGATTTTTTTCCCCAAATAGTAATAAAGATATTTTAAGAGAAGTTTTATATGTATCACACTTTTAATCTAAGATTCTTTACAGAATGTTTTTTAGGGGACTTTTCCTAAATCTTAAGGATGATAAACAGAGAAGACAAAAGAAATGAAGAGAGAAGGTTAAAACAAAACCTCTCATCTGAGATTCGACCTCAGAAGGGAAATCCTGGAGGTGAAGCCATTGCAGAGAAGAAGTAAAGGAAGGTAACAAAGTCTTGAGACTAAATGTGATCACAAGGAGTGGAATGGGAGGGGAGGTCAGAAGTTTGAGACGTGGAATTAAGTGTTTTATAATGTAAGAAGGCAGTTATTGATCATGCAATAAGCAAGGGATCCTGCTTCTATTTCAGAGTACACATAATGCGAGTGCACTTTTGCAGAGATGTGAGCAGGTGGGATGTAGGGTCCTGCAGATGCTTGTTTTGATGGGGATCACAGGCAAACAGAGCAGTGACAAAGTCACTGACATAGCTGAAGCTTTTGATGGCAGTGCGGGAAGCAGCCTTTCACTTGAGCAATGCTGAGGGAGGAGGTGGTGATAATTACTTGGGCAGAGGCATCAAAAAGGAAAGTTGTGCTTCAGAGAACCCACAGAGAAGAGGTGACCAGCAAATGCTTGGAAGTGGAAAGGCACAGGAGAATGTTTCTGTGGTTACAGTTATTCTCGAATGCAGTTTACCTATTTTCCCAAGTTTTGTGAGGTAGGGAAACAACATGGAAATCGTGTCAAACTCCTGCAGTTTAAGGTAAGAGTTGAACAGAGAATGTGCTGTAGCAGCAGCAGCCCTCCTGGAGGGAGACAAGGCAGTGTTGACCTCAAATATTCTTTCAGCCAGTCTCTCATGATAGCATGTTCTGACTTAGCAGTCTTACCCAGCAAGGCTGAAGGAGGAGATGCTTTCTTCCCTTACCCTTGTTCTGCTTGCAGAATTGCAGTACAGTCTCTGGGCAAGTGCATATTCCTTGATAATTTAGGTGATGTTCAGCCACACCTTTAAAAGAAACTAAAACTTCTAGCTGAGTGCCATAGGTTAGGCTGACAGGCAAAAAAAAAAAGCAAAAGGAAAATGTGATGGCATTTTGAGTGGAGAAACCATGTCTTCAGAGGTCTGCTGACCTCCCCCAGTGTGAGCCATGGGATTCAAGGGCACTCCACAGCTCTGTGAAGGCGCCTCTCTGCTCCTGCAGGCTGAGGCCTTGTGGACCTCATTTTGCTGCTGTAAGACTCCGTGTATCAGTGAGCTGAGGGAAAAAAGGTCATGTGCTGGATCTGGTGATGTGGACATAAGAATACAAGATGATGCATGAAATTATTTCAGGAGAGTAGCTGAGTGAGTGAAAGGGTAAGATCATCTCTTTTCACTAGTATGTAGGTATGCTTTAAGGACTGTGTTTATATAATTAATTATAATTGAGTAAAATATTCTGCCTAAATGACTACTTAAGTGGTTAGAAGGGTTCTCTAATCATCTAATTCTTTCTAACAAAATACTTAGGTTTTTCCTCATCAAACAAGAACCGAAGTAAATACAGTCAAAACCAAAGAGGCAAGCAAAGAAAATACAGAAGATATCATAGTATCTAAGTGTTACCAACTTCTTTCAATGAAATAATTGACTTTCCCCCTTGATATTCTACTCACAGTTTACGTGATGCCATCAGTGCTGCCCTAGCAGCTTAAACATACCATAGGAAACGTTGTGAGAGTTTCTGGTAGATGATTAAACCTTATAAAATACTTTCTTTAGTTGAAAGAGTAACATTTTCTGGCTTGATATAGGCAACTCATTTAAAAGAAATCTGTTATGTGAAATGATATGTTCTCAATTCAGCAAGGTTATTACAAATCTTCATTTTCAAAACTTGCTAAATTGTTTCCTCCATACAATGCTTTGTATGGTTAAAAGGCACACTAGCATTAGTTAATTCTCGCAATATCTTTGAAATTAAGTAAATGTGTATTGTTATTTCAGATTCATTGAAAAGAAAAAGTGAACTATAAATGTAAAGGTTGTATGATTTACCCAAGACCAAACTCTGTGATTCTAGTGCTACAGACTAAGTCCCTCCATGACTGGAACATTTTGCCTTCTGCAGGTGTCATAGGTGACCACGTAAAACCAAATTCTTGTCAGCTTTACATATGTAGAGGTAATTGTCCTTATTTTGTGAGTTCATCACCTCACTCAACTTGCGAATTTAAATTCTCTCTGGTTATTAGACTGAAAGTAAATCAAATGGAGAATGAGCCATACAGTTGTACACTCATGGCTTATAGTATTGCTGGAAAAATGCTAGCAGGAATTCTGTGGGCATAAATTGACTTTGTAGACAGAGAGGCTGATCTTGAGCCTACATGGAAATATACTGCTGAAGCTCCTATGGCACGTTTTTTTTGTTACAGCAGCAGTGTGTCCCTTTGTCCTTGGTTGAAATTTGCTCTGTATTCATTTTTGGCAGTGTTTAAAGTAGCAGTTGTCAATCTGTATGTGGCCTTACATCCCAGAGGGAATTTCACTTCATTAGTATTACAACTATATAATTGAAAGTTGTTTAAGGATTGTTTCAGACTGATATGCAACACTGGTCATTCCACTATTATATTACTTTATAAAGTTAGCTTGAACTATATACAGTAAAAAGACATTTAATTTTACAGGAAGGGAAAAAATAGCGCTAATAAGTTCTGAGATTTTTATCCTTGCAGGGAAGATGCGTTGCTGTCAATTCTCTTAAGTGCATGCAGAATTACTCTTAGTTGAAGTAATATTCCCTGGAGTAAGAGGACAATATATGTATCTTTTTCTAGTTCATGACCTTTAATAGTAATGCAGATTTTTTTTCTCCTCCTACCTACCAAAATGCTGCAAAACCAGAGCAACTGGGGAAGAGCTTTGGAGCAAAAGAGCAAGCACTTTGAGTATTGATCAGGCATGACTTCTCTTCTATGATCACTCACCTATGACAGCCAGTAGACATATCAGTAGAGATAGTAAAGATGCTGCTAAGTTATTAAATACTGACCAAAAATTAAGCCTGGAATTTTCTAGCTGCTATTTCACTTCTTTGCTTTTAAGAGGTGAAGGGAGAATACCACCAACAGTAACGCTTTGGGGTAGAATGAAAGAGTAGAATGAAAGTAGCTTCTACTACCTTATACAAAGAGTAAGATGCATCCTCTTGTACCTCTCATATCAGGTTATCAGAGGGTTTGTTTGAATAAGTCTAGTTTGAAATGCATTGGTTGCATATGGAAAGTATGTCTAATATTTTTCAGCCTTTTAGGAAAAGGTTATTTGACTGCTTGGGCTGTTGCGTGGAGCAAGTGCACAGTTATTGCAGCTCAGCACACATTTGCATGTGGTCAAACTTTCTTTAATGATCCCATAAACATCTTTAGACAAAATAAGTGATACATCACTATTCTTCAATGTTTATAATTTGAGAGCTGTTAAAATGGGTTGTGTTGGATTACTCAAGCCAGGTCATAATGAGCTAAGTGTTTGACTTTACAGAGCCATGCTGACTGTTTCTCTTTCCAGGCTACTTATTGCTTCTAAGTGTTTGGTTATATTAACCTGCATGGAAAGAGATATCTTGTGATTATTCAAACTCCTGTAGTGTAGGTATTTCATCCAGTTCAATAAATAAAGAGATTTATTTCTTGGTCTGTATATTAATACATTTTGTTGTGCGTGACATTTCCGAACAAGCAAATTGAAGTGAATATTAGTTCTCCATCTGTCAGCTGGGAAATAGCTATTTAATAAAGATACTAATCCGTCACGTAGAATTAAGATAACTTCCTGCATCTTACTTGGCATCTTGTTACCTTAACGTGAATCTTTCACTGAGCGTGGGATTAAAATACAGATAAATAAGTGTACATGGTTGATAGGCATATGAGCTAGCTAGGCTCCTGTTTAAACTCGGGTGAATCATGGAGGCCCAGAGAGCAATGCATTTCCCGGAATTAGTGCTTGATGCCATTTGAGGTGCCTGGAGTTAGTAACCACCATCATAAGCTGGGAAGAGGGTCCAAGCCCTGCGTGAAGTCTGTGCTCATCAGAACAGGCGGCTGGAGGCCAGGAATAATAATTTATGGGATCTAAGATTGCACCATGCATTTATTTTTAGGCCACTGAATTGAACCCTACAGCAGCTGAAATTGCTCTCCAGGAAGCTCTAACTGTGTTAAGCAGGGGCTTCTCACTTATGGCTGTTGGAGCTGCTCAAGGCTGACAGAGCTCCAAAAGGATGACAGTTGTGATAAAAGACCTGTGGGAGATTTGTACTTCTAGAGTAGCAGCTGAAGGCCAAGCAAATAACACTAGTGCTAGACACCTCTTTAGAAAGCCAAATTGATCCCTGCATCTCCAGTGATTACAGCAATAACTTAAGACACCTGGTGCACCAGTGACACTTAAATGTAAGCATGTTAATCTAGAATTGAATCTTGTACTGAAAACCTAGTAATGATACTAGCTTATCTTGAAATCCATTAAAATGAGTGCCATGTTTCACTGATAGTTGAATAAATTATTGGTTAGAAGAAAAGTTTAGTACTTCCAGACATACTAAATATACCTGCTTAAAAATTCATTAATCAGCCTTTCCTATCACTCAATTTAACAAATAAAATAATTAGTTTGATGCAAAAATCAGAGCTTTTCCAATAGATTTTTTCAAGCTTTTGATTTAAGCCACAGTCCTACAAAGGACTTTGGCATATATAGATATTAATATTATTTTATAGAATTCTTAGGTTGCTAAAACCTAGAAGGAGGGCACTATTGTGAAAAATAAGAATGGCTTCATTAATTCCTTGGGTCACTCAACAGATATTAGAATGTCGTACAAGGTTTGCACCAAGTTCTCTATGTAATCCTGTGAGTTGTAAATGCTGCTGAAGCTTTAAAGCCAAGGAGGCCATCGGGGTAAATAAGGCCGGGGCTGTTGCGTTACCATGAATAGCATCACTTCTTAGAAAAGTATCTCAGGTTATTTCACAGCGAGTCACACCAGGATAGTGATCTGCAGTGAGGAAGTGACCTCTTGAATACCAGGAATAAAATCATAGAGTTTTATCCTTCCTGTGGAAGACAAGTGGGATCATTTCTGTGCATTTATAGTCTTAAGAGTTGCAGTAGTGTTCTGACGGATGCTCCCTCGGACTCCCAGCTGAATGTGGAACACAGCGATACTGATGATTCTGGAAAATCTGTACTCTCTATTTCTCAGCTGAGAGCAGCAGATTTGTGCTTTTGAATCATCTTTTCCCAGAAATGACTAAGATATTGCACTGTAAATCTTTGGAGCAGTAACACACTTTTGTATTCTGACAGCACCTAATTCCACTGAATTCATTAGTAAATCTTACACTGGTTTTAGGTAAAGAAGACTAGAATCCACAACAGGGCATATAGCTTATTTAAATACGGTCATGTTTTCCATCATACACTTGCTAATGGGAATTTTGAGACTTCAATGCAGCCCAAGTTTTCCATCAACATTGTTTTTAATATTCTGACAAGTTCAATGTAAAATGTCACAGTCTAAATAACACAAACCAAATCTATCAGTAGCTGAGATCATGCTGAGTTGAAAATAAATAGGTTTTTATGAGGTAGATTAATTTGAAGACCAGTTAAGTTTGGGTTTTGGTTTGGGTTTTTTTCCAAGGAAAACTGGGATAATAAGGCTAGACTCAGAGCGTAAATAATATACTCAGAGGGTAAATAATATAAAATGTTTGTACATAATCAAATATTAGCTTTATTATGTGTTGCATTAAGGCTATAGACATTTGGCCTAAAATAAATCCCCTTGCATTCCACGTGGTCCTCAGAAATCAGAGGGGTTGGGTGCAGCTGGGCTTAGCTTCTGATTAGAACTGATTCAGCATTACCAGCCTGGCTGAGTTCAGAACTTGCATGATCACAGACTTGCAAATAGTGCAGTTTATCAGTTCAATAATATAGATCTGAGTTCAATAAAAACTTTCACAGTCCAGACTCATAAAAAGTATGGTTTCCTGAAGTAACAGGAAAGCAGGTTCAGGACTGCTGGTGATAGGATTGCGCTAACACAGTGTATCACTACAGCAGGTGATAGTAACAGAGATCTATTAGTGATATATAGCTAGAAATATAAAAGTATTCACAGGTCTTTACAATGCACTGGAGGCACAAAGCTCACCTAGAGGCATCCCTTTGGGGGAGGAGGAGAGACAGTCCATCAACCGACCCCAAGTAAGCAGAGGTGTTTCTCCCTCTCTCTTTTTGTATTTCTTTGCGCCAAACCCCCCCTTCCTTTATGTTATAGGTGAGGTTTTGGTGGTTATGATCGTACATGTAAGGCATGTTCTCATTTCTCTTCATTTGCATTCTTAGGATGTAAAAATTAATATGCAAGTAGGGCTTAATAAGGGTCTTGGTTATTTTCAGTCAGAATTTATAGTTGACACAAAAGGTAGAATAAACACTTTGGTCCTCCTCCACCTGCTGAGGTGGCAGTAAAGGCTATCTGACCTTCACTAGAAAGTCTTTGGGTACATCCTTGTCTCCTTAAAGGACCACCTTTACAACGAGGCTGGTTATGCCCAGTTGCTGGTACAGAGGTGCAGGTTCCCTCTGGGGCTCCTCCGAGCCAGCACTGGGCACGAGGCCTCCGCTTCGCCCAGGCATCGCTCACCTTGCGCCTTGCTCGAGCCAAGTATAAGATAAGCAGGGGCACATCTCATGTTTTTCTCAGCCAGTCTCATCAGTTCTTCACCGACTTCAGGCAACTCTGTAGCAAGCCTGACCATTTACCGTAATTGTGTATCTGTGGTACGTGGTTGTGGTACTTCTTGATTTGCTGAAAGCAGTGTTGAAGCCCTGTTTTAAGCCAACAGAATCAGTCAAGTGGGTATACAATCTCATGTTGTAAACTTGTAACACTTTGCACTGTGTTTACTGAAAGAAAAGAGAAATTATGATCTCAGCATGCCATCTGCCAGTCCTCTGGCTGAATGGAACAGACTATGTCAGACAAAGGGTGAGATATGTCTTTAAGTGACCTTTTTGGGTTTTTAGTGGCTTGGAGTTTCTTGAGTGGTTTTGGTTTGGTTTGGTTTGGTTTGGTTTTGTTCTGGCTTTTTGTGTTGCTTAGTAACAATATCACAATTACAAATTTATAGCATTTGTGCAGTATGTGAGGTGTTAACATGTTTGTAAAAATTAAGAGTCCAATTAATGTTTACTCTGCAGAACTTTAAAATTATATGGCTCCTTCCTTTTTCTTTTTTCCCTTTTACAAATGACCTAGAGTAGTGAAAAATCATAAATTTGAATTTCAGTATTTCTCAAATCAGTAGTCTTTTCAAATGGAGCATATAGCAGAATTAAGTAACTTGCAAAGCATAAGTGGCTTTCAAAGGTCATATAATTGTCTCTGTGGTTAGTAGCTGCACACAGGATAATGCCTGTAAATGATAATGTTCCTTCCAAATGAACCACTGAACAAAGCATTCAGTGTCAGAAATCTTACTTGATGACTTGCAGAACTATGTTAGAAAGATTTAAAACAGAGAACCAGATCTACTTTTAACAGATTTCATATGCCATCCTTTCAGCTCCCTATAGCTTCTGCTGGTCTGCCGGAATCTATCCTACTACTCAAAATCTGTTCAAAACCAGAAAAAGCTAATACAAGATGGGTTGGACCAGGCCAGCTTCTGTAAGGAGACACACCAACTCTGTAGTTACTGAGTAGTCAGTGGAGAGAAATAGGCTCTCCCAGACAGTAAGTCATCTGCTGTCTTTTAGACACGTGTCATAGGGTGAGATGAATCACCTCCTTTTCTGCAGTGACTGAGCCAAATGTGGCTAGACAACCTCTCACTTTTAAGGCAGTAAAAGTTTGGTAAGGTTAATCCCAGTCCCCAAGTTATTTTGTTCGTTTTCTGATACATTATATTTTGCCTTTCATCTGTTTTGGCAAATAAGATTTTAGAGGGAAGCATCTCCAGCAGTCCTGACTTGGACAAGGTTCACATTGACTCCTGTGGGAGGTCAGGGGGAGAAAACACTGCAGGACTTTGCCTCCAGAAAGTGAAGTGTTTCGCTATTCCTCTCCCTTATTAGTGACATTTTGTTCTACTTTTCCATTCCCTTTAATCACTGGCTAGAGATGATGCCAGCAGACAGTTAGGTGTTATCCCCAGGGCCCGTGGATTGTCACAATGAATTCTGTGAAAATACATACCTTGATTAATGTCTACTGCAGGAGCTGAAGGCGTTGTTCCATAACATAAAAATACTAATAATCACCTGCTGTACTCTATTCCCTTTTTTTGGCGATGTAATGATTTCATCATTTTACCCATAACACAAGCAGCTGGGGTGATGTAGAGCTGCAGCAGAGAAAAGGGGGCCTGGCCAGTTGCTGTTGCTGCCCTTCAACTGCTTTCCTGCCTTGGTCCCTTTATAAACAGCAGGAACATCCCTTCTCTCAGCATGCTGAGAGAATATGGGAGCTCTTAAGGCCCTTAGTGAAATTGGTTTAGCTGTTTATTAGTACACCCTCTGACCACAGGCAGGAATCTTGACAGCTCAGAAGAACTTTATAGATAATGCAGATAAATTGCTGAGCTCCACATCCTGCCATGACCATGGTAAAAATTGTCTTTAGCTTAGAGTGGCAGGATGAATTTTCATCAATCCAGGTGCTTGCCTGGTGTAAAGACTGTGCAAGATATTTTGTTGTCCATGTGCTTCACAGTGTTTACAAGGCCACTACAGTGGCACCAGGCTGCTCTCATGGGCTCTGAACATCCAGAAGTCCACGTGCCCGTTGACTCCATTAAGCTGTTTAAAAATGTGGACAAGTCTGATACCTTCCAAAAGCTGTTGGACTTGGTACTGTTGTGCATGGTATTGGCACAGTGTGTATGTGTCTAGCCCTAGTGCTGTGGGGAATCATCACTTGCCCTGCATGCTGTGAACAGCTTGTGTATTCAGTGTTCCTCTGGAAATCCTGGGCTGGCTTGCTAACCTTGTGCCAGTTCAGACCACGAGAATGTTCCATGGCTCAGAGAATATTTCTCTCAATACAAAATGAGAGACAAAAGACAAACTGTTAGAGGACTGCAGAGAAACATTAAAAAAATATAGAAGTCAATCAGCCAGTTGTTAGACTTAGCACACTGGCAGCTCTAACTTTGCTGCAATTCTGTTGCTCTTATGAGGGCTTTTAGAAAGGTAAAGAAGTAGCTCACAACTGCCACGGCCAAGGGGGGAAATATCAAGGTACTTAATTTGAGAATCAAAGAACTGAGTGGTGGAGATTGCTGTGCTGGGTTGATCAGAGGCAGAAATAACATCTTTGAGCCAGATAAGAAATGTTAAGCTGAGTAAAGTATATACTCAAAAGCATTTTGAAAAAGAAGGAAGAATACTGATGCCCAACGTGATTGCATACACTACCTGTTTCAAATCTGGTATTTTGTAGTTCAGATAAACATGCAGTTCCGTTTTGGACCTCACCTGTCCATAGTGAGGTCAGTGCTGAAACTTTTGTTCCTTTGGGTTCTGTTTTGTTTACATGTTTATTCATCAGAATGATCCCTGTCTGGTATGAGGATCCATCGAGCATGGATCAGTGGCAGAATGAGGTCTCTGGTGAGTCATGCTAGGCAGAGATATTCAGGCTGCTTCCTCTTCCAGAATTTGCATGGGATGGATGTTTTCTGATCTTTAAAGAAAAGTAATGTCAATTCTTGCAAACAGTCTCTTTTCTCCAGTGAGGCAATACTTGACAATCCTACTGCTATCACGCTCAACATATTCTGCATAAAAGCATGATTTAATACTCCTTTTAAGGGTGATTTCTTATCTATGCTGCTTGCCCCATTATATCAGTAACCATGTTGACAAGACTGCAGCTGTCTTTTGCAAATTAACAAGTTCACTCCTGTATGGAAGGCCAGCTCTGTTGAGGCATAGCACAGACATGTGGAACAGTGGCAAACTGGGCTTCTGCAAATAAATTGACATTACTTCATAGAGCAGTGCAGCCAGATACTCTCACTTTGACATAATAGCCCCACGTAATTCTCCTTTTCTAGCTTTGAGTTACCTTTTTGACAGCCTCTTCATGAGGCACTAAATTTACTTCTGACTGATTGAGGCCAAGTAAATCACAAATCACACTGTCACATCTAGGAATTCATGAGTTTTCAGCTCTGTGAAAGTATTTCACCTTTATGAATTGACCGTGTGTTTGCTGGAAAGAAGATTCAGGTTTGACAAAATCAGATTTTCTATGTATCCATTTAAAAATTATAAAGTAGAAAATATCTTCTCTGAGTATAATGACAACACTTCAATGAACTGGTTACATTTCCAGTAGAATTTACACTTTCATGAAAGGATATCATCCTAACTGGGAAAATAAAGCTCAAAGTATGACTTTTTCCCTTCTCCTGGTAGAGAAATTCAGTGCTTTAAAAAGCCCAGAATGGTGTGTTGCTTTAAAAGTATTGTTTTATGAAGCAAATGATTTAGCTGTATATTTGGGTTTGAGTTCTCATTGTTGCTGTTATTCCTCATGAAGCAGCCCAGCTCTCTTCCAGTCCTTAGCCTGTCATTTCTTTTGTACATCAAGTTTTCCACTGCCAGGATGTGTCATACCTCACTCACTCAGTTGTCCTGGGTAGCTCTGGGTTGGTTTTCTGTGGATGGAATTGTCTTCCTGCCCATGAGATGATAACCATACATCCCTCTTAATAGTGTGTATAGCTAGTACTTTCCTTCATTCTCAGGAAAGGTTTTATCACATCTATATCTTTTAGTCAGAGGCTGGACTAAAAAATTTGATTGAGATAAATGTTATAGTAGTAGTAGAGATCCCAGCCAGAGACAGATTGAACATAGAAGTAATATGGGAGCCAGGACTCTGTGAGTGAAAGCTGTTTTCTGTGCATAATTTTGGAGGCAAATATCTGATGTACAGGTATTAAACTGACCATCTCCCATCTTTCAAGGGGGCTACAACTCACTGCTTGGCTAGTTCTCACTTTCTTAGGATATTTTCATATAAGGTAACTACCAATATCCAGCAAAAGTTAGGGGGCTTTTTAAAGTGTTCTTGTAACATCCCTGTGGCATGATACAGTAACTGCTGTTTTTCCTATGATGTCCTTCAGGAAGTGTCTGTGTGACAAGAAAGCCACTTAACAATGAAAAAATTCACATTGTTTGATTTTGTAAATGATAATTCACTGCAAATTGGAGAGACTTCATGGATACAGGACCTTCCTTGTGATGACAATGAACTAGAAAGACTTCTGAAACCTAATGAGCATGTACTAGTAAACTGGCCTGTGGGAGAGAGAAAGACAGAAAAGCACCTGGTGAAAGTTGTGTACATGAGTGGTGAGTGCAGTTCCAGAACATTTGTCTGATATGAAATCTGCTTTTAAGGTATAGTTGCCTGATTGTCTCTGCTTTGGCCTTTTTCCTTTCCATCACTTCAGATGACCCCCAAGAACTGGTGGAAATGATGCAAAAGATATTACGAGCAGATGAAATTACAAAAATACAAGTCCTTGGAAAAGGCAAGAGGAAGAGGATAGAAATGATATTCTCAGAAAGTGAGGACAGTGACCTGGATAAAGAAAAGGTGAGTTTCTGTCTTTATGTGCCTTATATTGTTAGGTCCATAAAGGAATGAAATAGACTGTAACTATTGACTCTTCATGATATAACACACAAAAGATGTATAGTAAAGGTAGGAATACAGGCAGCCTTCACATGGTACCTCAGCACAATAACCTGTCAGAGTAATTACTTAGGCCAATGGATTTTGTCCTTTTCTATGTCAAGAGACAAGTGTTATTCAAGGCTTTGATGCTCTGTAGCTCCATTGCATTTTCCCCTGTAAGACAGAAATCTGACTAGTGCGTAAAAAAGGGAAGGGACCAGGTTTTCTGAGGTGTGCCTTGTGCTGAGATCTGCAGTGACAAAATATAGGGAAGGAAAACATAAAAGTTAACAAAGTTACAAATACATTTTTTAAAACTACTAACCAAGAATGTCAAGTGCACAGTGAATAAAAATTTATGGTATATTATGAAATACTGTAATGAAAGGCTCTACAGGAATGCAAAGGCACTGTTATGCACTTGTTTACAGGGGAAGATGGTGAAACATATAAAAAGAAAAAAATCATTGGAGGCATCTGCTCCTGCCAACATCCTGAGTCAGCTTGAAACATCTTTAATTAACAAACAGGTAAACATCCATTTTCAGCAATTTTAATGTATTAAGGAAAAACAATCTGAAAGGTATTTTTGAGGGGGGAAGAGGATTTTTGCCATAGTGAAGTTAACAGTTCTAAAAGATGCTACTTTGGAAAATTGGTGAATAGAAAACAGAGACAAAGGTACTTAACAGTTACATATTACACTGACCTTTCATTTTTAATTTCAATAGGAATACTAATAGCTATGTTTGGTAACAGCTTTTATTAAAATGCACTGAGTCTATTTATACAAGAGAATTTTTTGATTTAGCCAGATATTTTAATGTTAGGTTTGATGGTTTGATTTCATATTGTTGTTGCTCTAGATATTACAGTTTTTTGGTGGTTTTTTTTCAGAGAGAACCATATTCAGGAAGCAACTTTCTATACAGTGAAAGTAGCAGTGATGATGAAGAGCCTTTATTTCAACTCTCCAAGGTAGAACTTTGTGCCAAAATTAAAAGTCTCAAGAGGAAGCTGACCGATACCATGAGAGAAAACTGCCGCCTAAGGCAGTCCCTGGTGATGCTTCAAGGTAAAATTGGGAGTATTTTGATGAAGAGGAAAGCCTGAAGGTCAGGAAAAGCTTGATTTATAAGAGGCCATTTGGATGGGAATTATGGATGCTCAAGCACCTGACATGATCAAGGCCTACCATTAGCATCAATGTCTGTGATACATGGCAGCATTTAATTCCAGCAGCACTTACTGTCTTACACAGAGGCCATGCAATCATAGAGTTAGAAACGAAAAAAATCTCTCTAAATCCTGCCAGTTGTTCCCAAGAGAACATTTCTGTATGCTGTGTAACCATTGGCTAAGCTCAAATACTTCACTGACCAGTACAACTAGCCTTACTTACTAGCAGTCTTTCTTGATCAATTGATACTTTATTTATTTTGAAATGACTTAATTTCTAATTACTTTGGTGAGTCCTCATTACTGATAATCTGAGTTAGTTTCAGGTGTACCAAATTTAATTCTTTCCCAGAGGTGAAATATTTTGTTCCTTTGTAAATGAATCCTTCATCTCTTAGTGATCAGAGACTGAAGGGCCTCTTTCTTGTTCCTGTCCCTTACTCTGAGGCAGCCAAAACTGAATCCAAAATTTCAAACCATTAGTGAATGAATAAGGTTTAAAGAGGATTTAAACCTTCCCTTGCCAGCTACACCATACCATTCCTAGACAATCTGGTATCTGGGGTTTTTTATTGTCAGATGATTTTGCAACTGTTTATCAGTTTCATTGCCTACTTGACTGCGTTTCTTATGTTATTCATCTTGGTTTGAATCATTCATCTCCACCTTTTAAAATATTATTTGTAAACATTTTCTTAGTGTCTGACAACTCTTCTCACACATGTAAGTCCATTTACCTTGCATCTTTATCAATTATATTAGTCTTTTACAGTATTTTCTGTATTTTAGTGATTCTGTATCTTGCTGATATGTCATCTCTTGCATCCTTTTTGCTCTGCATTTATTCTTCTTAATGGATGCAATAAAAATTTATATTTGAAAATATTACTTTGAGGAAAGGTTATTTAAAACATGTTCTCTATAGATTTTAAAAAAGGGAAACCCTCTGCTCTCTGTGTAACTTCTTTGAAGGAAAAAATAACAGATATCACTTAGCCAGTATTCAATAGCTTTATGGATTTGTCGAGATTTTGAGATTGTAAAAATAAAAAGGAGAAATAGTCTGCTTTGTGCCATGATGGCCATAAACTAATAGTTCCTCTTAGCCTTGCACTGATCTATTCTAGAAACTGAGGCCAGATCTTCATGGGTGGGGAAAGCATTTTTGAGAGAAGAGGAAAAACGTATATTGAAATGTCTTTGCTGATTACTCTGAGTCTTTCACAGGAATCTAATTGCAGAAATATACCTGCTTATGTAATTGGAGTCTGAAAGCTTCAATTACTATTTTACCCCTCACTTTTCATCTGATTTCAGTGTTGCCGCAGGCAGTCACTCATTTTGAGGAACTGGTAGGGATGGCTGAAGCGCTGCTGAAAGGGGGAGTGACGTCATCTACGTCCAGTCTGCATCCACATGCTGTTTGGAAGGCATCTCACAATCCATTAGCAGATTCCTATGCAGCTATGCATAGTAACTCCAGCTCACCAATAACTTTGAGTGTGGAAGATGAGGAGCAACAGACTGAAAAACAGGTCAGTCAAAGGGCAATTTCAGGCATAAAACTTTATAAAGTTTGCTGCTATAGCATAATATAAAAAACAAGCATCAGTAAAATAATTTGTCATCATTGCTTTGATAACATGACTGATGAGCTCCTTTTGTGCAGAATGCTCTTTCCATGAGAAGCATTAGCTTTCATTCAGTGTCCTGTACACTCTTAAATTCACTTTCATTTTGGTGACCTTGCATATCTGTGGCTAAGGGTAGAATGTGGATGCATGAAGAAAATATCAAGATCCAGGGATAACTTCCAGCCTAATTGTTTGGATGCCAAAGGAGAATGATAGTATTTCAAAGATAATCTAAGAAGAATACCAGCAAACTGTTAATTTGTAATTGGAGGCTGGTATGTTTCTGCTCCTGTTCCAGACACTGGCCAGCAGTTAAGTAGAAATACATGTATGCAGAGATACTGAGTAAAGAAGTTCCCCTATTCTCTCAACAGAACATGATTGAGAATTCTAAGGCCCAGAAGCTGTACATGAAAAAAATGAAGGCACAACCAAAAGAATGATTCTAGCGTCTGCATTCACAATTTACACAAACATTATTATGCACTGGGTCATGCTAATCCATGCAAATCATTCTTGTGTGTTGTCATGGAGTGCTAAAATCCAAAGAAGTCTGTTCAGAATTATCAAGGTGTGTTTTGACTGCATATTGCAATACACAAAATTTGACCTAACATCTCCAAAGAAATAAAAAGACCTAATTTTCTAAGCAATTCCCCTTACTTCGTAGAGGTAGCTCAAAATTGCCTGTTAGGAGAGTTCAAATTCTTAGCCTGTACCACTACTACATGCAGAAGCCACTCTCAAAGCCCAGGACCAGATGTCACAGTTCTTAGGGCATGTCTGCTCGGAGGCAGGAATATTTGCTTGGGCATAGTGCCACACTACCAAGGCAGTAAGGAAACCATGCCAGAACTGGACCACAGCCAGCCTGCATGGAGTGCAAGCAGAAGGATTTTGCTGTGTCTGAACATGTCCTGTCTCTGCTAGTGAGTAATAAGGATGGCCTGGTGAAGGGTTTGCTAGGATGCATGGGGTCCTCAGTCTGCCCCACGCTTCCTTCTGGAAAACAATCAAGCTGTGTGTATAGGCCCAAACGCTGAGCAGTATGCAAGTGTGGTATTATCGCAAGCATACCGTTTGCAGAGATTACTTTTGAAATTGTGGTTTAAAAATAGAAAATGAAAAAGATATTTCAGTGGTAATACTATATAATATTTCTAGAAAACTGCAATAGTTATGCCTATGACCAATTTTGTTTTCCAGTTCAAGATCGAAAAGTGGCAGATTGCACTTTGTAACAAGAGCAAACCTCAAAAATTTATAAATGACTTGATGCAAGCACTTTATACACATGAATACATGGCTACACACAGCCTGACAGGTGCAAAGTCCTCCTCTTCAAAGGACAAAGCGGCAAAACCAGCTATGAATCAGAATGAAGTTCAGGAAATCATAGGTGATGACTTGTTAACGTTACTCAATGTGGCTCTGACTTGACAGGGGGCTTTCTCCGAGGGAGGGGCTGTCATGCTTAACAGCTGGTCTGCTCAGGTGACAAGCTGCTTCCTATTTCCTTCTTCAGCTACATGCTTTTTTAAACCATCTGTTAAAAATACTGCTAGTGAAATGCTAAGTAGTCATCTTTCTATTGTGTGAATTCTGTGGGTTTTATTCAGGTGACTGCTCAAACACAGTGATATTGTAAATTTTTTTAGCTCTTGCAAGGTTAACCTGCAACAGTCAAACTTGGAGCATGATGATAACGGATAAGGGAAGGCAAAAAGAGGACACACTTGGATCAAATTTTAAACTGTGTCTGCTGTGTTTTGAAGTTTAGTGAATGTTATGAATTCTGACATTTTAAATAGCGCTAGAGGCAAAATGAGACTGTATAGAAGACAGAAATAGTGATCAGAGAAGCAAACAAAATTTGATTTGTGCTGAGGTTTACAGCAGAAAATATTTGGTGCATAGGACAGAAAATAATTTGAGATGGAAGTATCAGATTTAAAGAAAACAGTATTTTGTGAGCATATGAAGCCAAAGTTTTATTGGATTCACACCTGTAACTAAATACTAGAACAATATAGCCTTAATTACTGTACTATAATTCCTCCCCCATTGCCATTCCCTTCGACTTCTGCAGTTCTCTTGGTTCCCTTCTCAGCTTACCTCCAGTTCCTGTACCTTAGTACAGTTTTGTTGAAGTTAGCCAGCAGTTTCAAAAGTTATCAGTTGCAAAAACCTTTTTCCCATAAGAACCTTGATAGAGAAGAAGGCCCAAAGTCAAGAGAGACAGAAAGAAAGAGTGTGTAGGATGGTAAAAATCTATTTAGAGGCAGTAAGATGAGACAGTTTCAGAATGACATATGAGAAAAATGAAAAAGATTTAATGGGAAGAGAAAAATGGTTGGACTCAATCTTAATGGTCTTTTTCAACCTAAATGATTTTATAATTCTAAATCCTACTAAGGTCTAGGCAAAACTGAAAAGGGAAGCAGAGAAGGTAATCAGGATGTGGAATACAGCATGTTGTGGAGAATTCAGTGACAAAGCCTATAAAGAAATCAAAGAACTTTTTTAAGGTAGAAGAGAATACTCTGGAATTTAAACAGAAAAATGTCAACATTATACAAGAGAGAAAGAAAAATTAGAAGGAAGCTTGGGAGTTCTAGGACTGTAGAAGATGAGTTAGTAGATCAGATTATTTAAAGAAGATGGAAATTGCAGGACTTCAAAATAAAATTAAATGAAAGGGCAGGGAAATCAAGGGGAGGGAAGATGATGGAAAAGAAGGGAGCAGGAATCCCGTTCCTCATGTTGAGTCCTGTTACTATTGCATTCAAAAAATGTAGCCAGGCAAAACAGAAGGGAAATTTTTAGAAAAAGTGGCATCACCTGCAAATGAAAATTAATGAGGGAAAATGTAAGATTCAGAGGCATAAGGACTGATGAGCATTGACAAAGGACTTTGATCAGGAACAGAACATAAGGACAGAGGATAAGCAAGCACAAATCACTCACTACAGAAGCCCTTGTGGCCCTCGAGTTCCTTTTGAGTCTGCTAAGAGCAGGCACAGCAATATGGGAGGCACAAAGAAAAACAGGAGCTGGCATGTGCAAAATCTATGAAGGAGTTTGTAAAGACAGTGAAGTAGCTAGAGTGGAAGCTGAAGTAGCTGGAACTTTAAAAGATGCAAGAAATATATTTTAGACCACGCATCTCTTGTTTCTCTGATTTGGAGGCTCCATATATATATATATATAAAAAATCTCTTTATTTTGCAGGAATCACAAAACAGTTGTTTCCAAACACAGATGATGCTTTAATTAGGCGAATGATGGGACAAAAACTGAACAATTGCACCAAGAAGCCAATTTTAAGCAAAGATCTTAACTCAGGTGCTTTTCAGAAACATAGCTTTTGGTAAGTCAAATTAAAAAATGCCTGCACTGTGTAATTCTGTATATTACTTCATAGTAATAAAATCTAAAAGAAGTCTTAAAATTCAGATGACAATACCTATTTACCTACTTCATATATGCACTACCAAGTCAGTAAATACTTCCATAACTTTGTACCAGAAGTACATAATAGAAAAGCAGTCCAGCTTAACACTTCTGCATAAAAATAGTTATTGGTCCAGACAAAGCAGCACAAGACTATTAAATTACAGGAAGAAAAAACAGAAGTAAACACATGGAGTTGCTTTGCTCAATATGTCTATTTTAGATTTGGCATTATTTACCTTTCTTGTTAGTCTCTGGCTCCCCAGAGACCAGTCAATTCCATTTTCATGTCACCTTTTGTACCCCAATTAACCCACAAGTGAATATAAGGAAAATCACACCTCTTTGGTACATATTTATAAGAGTACTGTAGGAGAGCTGAGCTGGCAATCCTTTATGGCCAAAAGAGTCTAAATTACTGGGTCAGAGGAATTATTAAATGACATCTTCCCTATTATGGACATTTTTGCCTTGTGAATGAAACTAACATAAAATTACCGAACTCATGCCTACGGTCGGTGAAGTCAGCTATTCGTACAGTACTGTTTCCACAGACGCCAAATGTACATAGCACAGAATGGTGGAGCTGGAAGGCACCTCTGTAGGTTGGCTGGTCCAGCCCCTGCTGCTCCAAGCAGGGTCACCCAGACCAGGTTGCTCAGACCCACATCCAGTTTGGTTGAGTATCTGCAAAGGCAGAGACTCCACCACCTCTTTGGCACCCTGCGCCACTGCTCCACCACCCTCACGGTGTTTCCTGATTCAGGCAGGACCTCCTGTGTTCCCATTTCTGCCCCTTGCCTCCAGTTCTGCCACTGGGCCCCGCTGAGAAGAGCCTCCATCTCCTTTACACTCTCCCATCAGACATTAGTGCACGTAGATAAGATCAGCTTGAGCCTTCTTAAGGCTAAACAGGCCCAGCTGTCTCAGCCTCTCCTCAAGAACACGGTAAGATACAAGCAAGGAGCAGGAGAAGAGATTAAAACAGGGTGACAGGGAAAAGAGATTTGTCTTTACTTAGACTTTCTATACTGAAGTAACATTTTTCTTCTTCCTGGTTCACTTACCTCCTGCATGTTCTTAAAATCCATATTTGCAACTCTAAGACACTTAATAAGAAAAAAAAAAAAACAAAACAAAAACCAACACAACAAAACAAAAAAAACCCCAACAACAAATAAAAGCACCCCAAGATATTTGACTATGTTACGACACAAATGTTTGAAAAGTAGTAGTGCTTTGCTTCTAAAATTCCTTTCTAAGCCACCTGGTAGTACTCCATGGACCACCCGTGGTCTGTGAATTATTACTTGAGAAATACTTACAGAATATCTGTTAGAAAAATCCACATACGCAGGTTTTTCCATCTGGAAACGATAAACAAATGCACCAGCCTGGCAAAAATTAAGTTTACTATGTTAATGCTTTTCTCCTAGAGATGAGAAGACTTCGTAAATCAAAGGTCCTGTGTATTTGTAACATACAGTATGCAATGATTCATTGCAGTATTTTTCCTTGTCCTTAACACAGGCAGGAAAAATAACAGCACAAAACCACAGACTTTGTCTTCTTTGAAAGTATTAAAATCTTAAATATTTTAAGTCTTTATCTTCATCAGATGGATCCATAAATTTTGCTAATTCCTGAGTCTTACAATGTACACAGTAATCCTGAAGCCTTGATAGGAAGACCTTGGCTATGCTAAAACAATTCTGGGTTGTTATTTAATACTGCCTATAGACCTTCCAATTTAAACTCGATATTTTAAAAATGCCCTTATGTCTGTTAGTGATCAGTGCTTATGTAAAATCCAGTCCAACATCCATTGTAACCAATTCAGATATCGCCCGAATAGTGTCTTTTGAACTGATGCATTTATAATAGACTTTTACATCTGTTAAGCATTCCCTCACTGTCAAAGCAGTTAAGCACCAGGTAAGTAATCAATCACCAATAACTTGGTGATTCCTTTAACTCAGATGACACACATATTCTCTGTAAGAAAAGGAAGACAATTTAAAAGTGCTCATAATCTCACTCCTTCAGTCCACCTTCCAGCAATGAAGTACAGAGAGGATTAGAGAAAATTCTGTTGTGCAGTACCTTTAGTAAACATTTATACGCACAAGTTACTAACTTTAGAAAGTGGTGATGCTGCAGCTTTTATTTCCTCCCTTGCTGCTATTTCTTCCTTACCCACCTCCTCCACCTTTTCCCAGAGTACAATTATGATTCAAGAGAAGAAATTTGGAGTCAAATCCAATGAGACAGACAATTTTCCATCTCAGATCCATGAAGCTGAGGTGAAACAAGGAAAAGGGGAATGTGACAATGAAGAAAACTATTTAACTAGCTAATAAACTCTGCAGCTTGGAAACTAAGAACAGGACTAATTGCACATTTAATGTTAATATCTCAAACTTGGTTATAAATTGTCTCAACAGTGGTTCAACAGCTGCTCCTCAGGGCATCATCTCTTCGGCTGTTCCTCCTTGTACACAAGACCAGCAGGATGATGATTCACCAGCTGCTAATGCACAACTTCAGCAAAGTGACAGCTGCCTGACTCCTCCACCTCCCATCCCAGAAGGTCAGCAGGAGTGTCCCAAACCCACTTCTTCTAAGGTGGAGTCTCAACTCGCCAGCAGCTCACCAGCACCCTCTCCCAACCTGCGTTGTGGACAGGATCTCAGGAATTCAGACAAGGAATAACAGAAGGTGTTCCATTCCAGCTCACATGCTCAATGGAAGTTAAGAAGTAGTATAAAATAAAAAAATAAATAATATCTAAATTGTACTAGATATATGGTAGTGTACAACAGTGGTCAGAGATAGAAGCCTGAGAACTTTTTTCTCAAACAAATGAAAATCCCATAGTCTAGGAAAAAAATGAAGGCATATTAATATCTTTGGATTTAAGATGTTACAAGATATATGCATGCTATGCAGTAATTAAAAAAAACTTGTACTGAAGAATACAAGTAGAGTTCCCCTTAGTTAGAAAAAAACATTATTTAAAGTGCTACCAAAAGAATATATATGAGGAACCATAATTCCCCTTGCTTTCACCTTGACAGCTGAGGGAAAACTGCTTAAGCGATCAAAGAAAGCTATTGTATATTAATAAAAAAAAAAAAAGATTCAGTGATATGGAGAGAAAATAGAAAGATTTCCTAGTGAAATAAAGACTGTGGCCAGCACAGGAGTAGAAAGCACAGGGCCACGTGAGCAGAGAAGAAATAAAATAGGTGCTACTAAGGATGCTACTAACTTGGAAAACAGAAAAACTTTCTTAAGGCAATGAAACTACAACTTTCAAGATATGCACAGGAAAGAAGCAGCTAATTTTTAACTTCTCAAAGTAGGAAAGGCAATGGAAGAAACCATATTCCCTTGTAGCTCAGGGAAGAGTCCTCCAGGAGAGCCTGTTTAGTTATGGAAGCCATTCTCTTACAGGGATTCTGCTGCTGGTACTCTGCTGGTTTGGCAGCTCTTTCTCTTCTTCCCTGACCATCAGGTCCATAGGATAAGGGTGCCTGGTTCCTCCAGCTGGGAAATAGAGGGCACTTGAGCAGAAGCAACGAGTAAAGGGCAAAGTTGCCAGCTTCTATTCCCTGTGTTTTGATTTTGGTATGCTACCCCTTGCTTAGAGAAAGGGTGGACAGGCAGAATATTCTTCATGGGACTAGGACCAGAAAAATCCCAGTATCTGGGCAGATCCTCTTGAGATCTGACACCACTTCTTCCAGGAAGCAGCTGGCGGTCACACAAACCCTGTAACAGCCTAAGGAGGAAGAGGGGAAGGTACAGGTTCCCCAGGGCAGTGATCACAGCATCAAGCCTGTCTGAGTTCAAGAAGTGTTTGGCAATGCTCTCGGGCACATAGTGACTCTTGGGGTGTCCTGCACAGGTCCAGGAGTTGGACTCGATGATCCCAACACGTCCCTTCCAGCTCAGCATATTCTATGGTTCTCTGGTTTTTTTCCTTGCTGGCTGGTTTCAGGTTTACAGAGTGCTGACATGGGTAGGAGAGAACGCTTGGGACTATAGCTTTCCTGTCTGAGTGTTCTTCTCCCAGAACAGAGAGTACTGTTAGCTGAATCTATTTCAAACATGGCAAACAAGCAACTAACGAATCAGACTGGAAAAATGAAAGGACATTAAGTTGAAGAAATCCAGCTTGATTTAAGGAGGATTTCAGGACACCTGAGTTACAGAAATAAATTAGAAATAATATTAGGGTGAACACTGAAAAAAAAATCTGAAGATAAGATTATCAGCCAAATACCACTGAAAGGAAGTGCTGCAAACCTAACTGTTCTAGAGCAAGGCACTAATTGAATGCACTGTGGAGAAGACTTGTGTGCTGGGGTACAAATCTAAGTAATTTGCTATCCTTTTTCATCTCTCACCTAACAATTCCTTGTAGATAGGATCAGGATGAAAGCAGGTATGAAATATGTTAGTTCTATCTCATGCTATTAACTACCATCTATAAAATGTAACAGAAGGATGTTTCGCTATTATGTATATTTTGTATATGTAATTGTATATACAGCATATATAATAATGTATATAGTTAATCATATTTTTGAAGTGACTTTCTATCAAATAAAATAAAACATTACTATGTCTTAGTGCTGTTTTATTATCCTCACTGTCTTTCTGGGCCTTTTCTTACATCAGCATCTATAGTACACTCTAACATACAAGGTTGGAGTTTTTCTCTCACTCTTTTTTTGGTTTTTTTTCTTTTTCTTTAATAACCGTTCTGAAGCCAGCTTCTGTAAAGCTCGTCTTTTTACCTGGGGAAGGAGTTGGCCCACCTTACAAGGGCACTCTAACCTTAAAGCTGTCACAGCCGATGTCGCACAGCTGCAGCTGTTCCGCTGTTCGGGAGCTGTCCGAGCACTCGGGCAGGCAGAGGAGCCGAACGCGGGCAGCTGCTCTCCCTGCGGCTGCTGCAGCGCTGCCGGGCCCGCTGTACTTCGTGCTTTTCTGCTCTGCTGCCTTGCTAAGTTGTCAAAGGAAAACCAGTGGGGCTGGCAGCTCACCGCACAAAGTATAGGAGGAGTTTGATGCTAGGGTGGAGGGCCTGCTCCCAGGCATGGGCCAGGGAGATAGGTATTCTGGACAAAAGGAACAACAAAAAGAAGGTGATATTTTAATGTTTTAACAAAGGATAAAAAGTGAGCGAGCTGCAAAACAGACGGTTCCTTCCTCTTACTAAAGTATAGAAACAATGTTATCCCACTGGATGAAAGGAAATAAATAGCTGTTACACAACTATACCATTAACAAAAGGGCTATATCTCTTGCAGTATGACAAGAAAGGAACAAAAATACAACTGTTTTTTTTCAAAATTACCCTGAAAAACTCTGAGAACACAAAACTGAAGACTAGATAATCATAGATTAGAAACTACAGAAGAAAAGGAGATCATCAGAACAGCATAATGCTGCTTCTCCCAAAATTTGCATTAAAATAAAAATTAATTAGTGATATGTTAATGTGTGGTGTTCCAAAGTGTAAAGTTCTTCTGAAATGAGTGACAGAGGACACATTATTTCCAGTCCTCAGATTGAGAGAAGACTGATGGCTGCTGCAGAAGAAACTAACAGCTGTAGTGACATTAGACTGTATGGCATTTAGTAACTGGAGATTTACTACTGGAAAGATAAGCAATATTAAAAATAATAATTTGAATTATTTATTTCTCTTACTGCATATTAGATGGAATTTGAAGGTTACTATGGAAAAAAATTTGGTAACTTTATCATGTAGTGCTCAGAAGAGCACTTGTTTTCTAAAGTGGGAAGAACACTGAGATATGTGAAGAATAGGCTAAAAATCTTACTGAAAAAGTATACTTTTAAATAAATCAGGGAGTTTAATGCATGTCGAGTTCATGTCCCCTGTTATTAGGGTACATAGATAGGAGAAGAAGAACCCAATTTTCTAGATCAAGAGTAAGTGACAGTATGCCATGTTGATACAAGAGGGAAATCAATGGTTATAAAGGCAATCAGTGTTCACTTAAGGGAGCAGGGAGAGAAGCAAGAATGCTGAAATATGTTTGAATTAGAATCACAGAATTGTTCGAGTTGGAAGGGACCTTAAAGACCATCTAGTTCCAACCCCCCTGTCATGGGCAGAGGCATCTTCCACTACACCAGATTGCTCAAAGCCCCATCCAACCTGGCTTTGAACACTTCCAGGGATAGGACATCCACAATTTTTCTGGGCAATCTGTTCCAGTGCCTTACCACCCTCACAGTAAGGAACTTCTTCCTAATATTATTTACTCTAAACCTACTCTATAATTAAGGACACATACTGAATATGTGGAATTAGTTGCTAGAGAGCATTACTGAGTTTATAAAGATCATCTGCTCTGGAACAGCTTCCACATCCTATATGATATCTAGATATCATGGCTTCATTTGAGCTTTGGACTTGGAGATCTCATGAAGATCTCATAAAAACCTGTGCTTCTCCTTACCTCTCCTCCCCTCCCCTCCCCTCCCCAACAAGTTCTGCATAAGAACATTCCTTAGCCAGCCCAAAGCCTGACAACTCTTCTTTCACATGAATTAGATGAAATACACAAATTTTTGAATTCAGAGTTTTGTTAGCATATTGGAAATTCTTGCACGGCAATTCCCTCACTATTTTTTTTTCCTTAACTGTATTGTTTACATACAAGGAGGAATTTTGGACTGGTCATTGCAAGAGTAAACATTTACATAAATGACTACTGAAAAATTCATATTTAAATGAGCATCCTTTGCATAGGGTCTCAGAATTTGGAAAAATAATGCCACCTTGCTGCCCTGCAACTTTTTACTACAAGTCCTCGTATTATCTATTCTCAATCAAGTTATCAAGTGCAAATGCAAGCTACAAACAGAATGACTGCTATCAACGTTCTGTTAGCAAATTCAATTTACAAATGCAAAATATTAAAGTTTAGGCAACAACAATGACTTTCCAAGTGGCAGTCAGGTTTCCGATATTTTAATAACAAAACAAAACTAGACAAATCAGTGTTGTTTATACACTCCAACAAGAGTGATTAAGCTGTACAACTGTTAATGAGTAGATACAACTAGCAGCTCAGTATGTCTACCTTCTATCATAAAGCTGTTTTTACACTCATATGGAAAGAGGCTTAAAACTAACAGTAGTAACTCTGTGTTTTCAAGAAAAATAAGTTCACTAATTAATCCTTACAATATGTGATATGTTATTGCTGATAGCTGTTTATTCTCTTGCATAAAACCAAAACTTTACCTGCAACCTTGAATTCTTTCTTTCCTGTGTTTACAGGATTTGATAAATACATACCACTGAAGTGCTTTGCAGGTGTGCAAGCAGCTCTTTTACACTGACACGCAACTCACAGGTGACATTTACACTGTTCAGCTTACTCAAAGCCAAAGCATTGAGTAAAGATGATTCATACTGACTTTTACTTTGGGTGGCAACAAGTAACTATATGAAGAAGTGGGAGAGCAGTAGCAGATTAATAGCAAGAATCATGGCCATGGGGATCTGAGTGATGTTTTCTCAATCCTGGCAGTGAGGGGGCACTGATAGGAAAAGTCAATATTTGTTGGCAGAACCTGTGTTGGTGACAAGGATTTGAGTTGTATGACCATAGGACCCTGCTTGCAAATCACTGTCCACTTGACAGAGATGAGATCCACCTCAGGGCAAAGCTATTTTTACCAGTAGGATCACTGACCACATAAGCAGGGATTTAAACTAAGAATTAAGGGAGAGAGTAACCATCAGCATTGTGGAGGATTGATGGACACCGAAAAAAGCAAAGGGCAGGGGTGATGTGGCAGGAACAGAACACAAAATCAAGAAGATGGGGCTCAGGAGAGGTCACCTTCACCTCTTGCATGTAAGCAAAGAAATGTCTACAAGACACCATAACGGCGAAATCTCCCAATCCCTTTCTAGATAGGAGCAGCCTTGTGTTTGCAAGCCCTGGTCCTAATGTGGGAGTTCAACCATTCAGATATTTGCCAGGGGGACAATACAGAAGGATATAAGCAATCCAGGAGGTTTCTGGAGTGCCGTGGTAACTTCTTTCAAGTCATAAAGGAGCCAACAAGGACCAATAACAAGCAGTGCTTTTTTGGACCTATACCCATGAAGGGATTGTTGGGAATGTAAAGCTCAAGGCAACCTTGGCCACAGTGAGCATGAGATGGTGGAGCTCCGGATCCTGAGGGGAGGGTGAAGTATTAAAAACAGGCTCAGAACCCCGGAGAGTGAATTTTGGCCTCTTCAAAGTTCTGCCTGGAAAAGCCCGATGGGATATAGCCCTGGAGGCAAGAGGGGCCCAAGAAAGCTGGTTAATATTTAACTTCCTCCAAGCTTAAGAACAGTTCATCCCAATGAATAGGAAGTCAGGCAAAAATGCCACAAGGCCTGCGTAGATGAACAAGGAATTCCTGGTCAAACTTAAACACAAACAGAAAGCGTACAAAGGGTGGAAGCAAAGATGGATAACCTGAGGGAAATACAGAAACATTGTTTAAGCATACAGCAATGAAGTAAAGAAAGCTATGGTATGACTGGAATTAGATCTAGCTAGGGATGTCAAAGACAACAAGGATGGCTTCTGGAAGTACATAGGTGACAAAAGGAAGGCTAAGGAAAATGTGGGCCCATTGCTAAATGAGACAGATGACCTAGTGACACAGTACATGCCTCAGTCTTCACTAGCAAGACCAGCCTTCAGGGATTTAATCAAGGGGAAAGACTGGACCAAGGAAGATGTACCCTTGGCGGGAGAGGATCAAGACAGGGAATACATTAGAAAACTGGGCATATGCATGCTAAGTCTATGGGCCCCGACAGGATACGCCAACAGGTACTGAGGACGCTGGTAGATGTCATGGTGAGATCACTCTCAATTATCTTTCAAGGATCATGGTGTCTGGGACTGGTGCCTGAAGCTGGAGGAAAGCAAATGCCACCTCCATCTTCAAGAAGGGCAGGAAGGAAGAAGGCGGGAAGAACCACAGGCCACTCAGCCTCATCCTGATCCCCGAGAAAGTAATGAAGCAGCCAATCCCAGTAACCATTTCCAGGCCTCTCAGCGACAAGAAAACCATTCACTTGTCGGTATGGCTTTACCAAGGGGAAATCAGGCTTGACCAGCTTGACAAATTCTACGATAAACTGATCACCCTGGTAGATGAGTGCAGCAACAGCCATTGTGTATTCGCACTTCACCGGTGCCCTTGGCAACGCCTCCCGTAAGATCTTCACAAAGATGCCTGGGCTGGATAAAGCACCGTGTGAGGCGGCCGAGCGCTGCCCGGCTGAGCACGAAAAGCGCGGCGGAGGCAGCGGGACCGCGGCCCAGCCCGGCCCAGCGATTTTGCCGCCCTCCCTCCCCTCGGCTGCCAGCCCCAATAACCGCCCTTCCGCCTCCTTCTCTTCCTCCTCCTCCCCCGGAAGCGGCGTGCGGGTTTTCCCCCTGCAAGCAGGAACTCGATGCAGCCCAGCTGAAGGCGGACGAGGGGAGGCCGGAAGAAGGAGAGAGCCCAAAAGAAGGAAAGAGCCCGGAGCGCCGGCCGGGGGGGCCGCGCCATGGAGCCGCCGCGGTAGCGCCGGCACCTGCCATGGGGAACGCGGGGCGCAGCGGCGGCACCTCCCGATCCCGGCGAGCCGTGCCGCGCCCTCGCCCCGCCCCCGGGCCGGAGAGGAAGCGGGGACACGGCGGCTCCGGACGTTGTTGCCCGCGGGGCCCGGCGGCGGGTGAGCGGGGCCGGGG
>VWPU01022363.1:0-31505 GCA_013398955.1 Callaeas wilsoni | reverse complement strand
CGGGAGCGGCGGCGGCGGCGGCGATGGAGCCGGCGCTGGGCCCGGAGTTCGAGGATTCCCTGTTCGCGCCCAGCCGGGAGCGGCGGCAGGCCGGCGGTGACGGGGCTCCGTGCGGCGCCAGGCACTGCGAGCCCCGCGTGAGGAGCCGGGGCGGGCGGGGCGGGCCGTGACGGGCCTGTGTGTGCGCTGTGTGCGCTCTGTGTGCGCCCTGTGTGCCCGCAGTGGTTCCGCAGCCCGTGACGGCTCTGGGTGTGCTCCGTGTGCCCGCAGTGGTTCCGCGTCCCTGACGGCTCTGTGTGTGCTCTGTGCGTGCTCCGTGTGCCCGCAGTGGTTCCGCGTCCCTGACGGCTCTGTGTGTGCTCTGTGCGTGCTCCGTGTGCCCGCAGTGGTTCCGCGTCCCTGACGGCTCTGTGTGTGCTCTGTGCGTGCTCCGTGTGCCCGCAGTGGTTCCGCGTCCCTGACGGCTCTGTGTGTGCTCTGTGCGTGCTCCGTGTGCCCGCAGTGGTTCCGCGTCCCTGACGGCTCTGTGTGTGCTCTGTGCGTGCTCCGTGTGCCCGCAGTGGTTCCGCGTCCCTGACGGCTCTGTGTGTGCTCTGTGCGTGCTCCGTGTGCCCGCAGTGGTTCCGCGTCCCTGACGGCTCTGTGTGTGCTCTGTGCGTGCTCCGTGTGCCCGCAGTGGTTCCACGGCGCGGCCGACGGCGGGGAAGGCGCCGGCGGGGTCACGGACAGCAAGTTCCGGGCGGACTGGGCGTTCCGGCAGCGGGACTTCGAGGTATTTCCAGGGCGCTCGCACGGGCCGGGGGAGTTGTGGGGACACAGACTGGGGCGGTCCTGCAGTCCCCGATGTGCTGCGCCAGGGTGAACGTACATTATGTACCGCGGCCTGCGGGTCTGGCGGCCGTGCCGCCGTTAATCCCGCTCCCGGTTCGTGCTGAGCGCGTGGCAGCGCTGGGCTGCGGCCGGGCCGCGGTGGAGATCTGTGTTCTGCCACGATCCATCCGGGAGTCAGCCCGGAGCAAACCGGGCAGGAACGCGGCGCTGCCCCGGAACTGATGCCAGGCAGGCGGGCGCATCGCAGCAGTTCAGCCGTGAGCAGAGCGGGTGTCCGTGGCCGGGGCCGTCATGGTCAGAGTTTGGCATGTGCGTTTCTCAGCTCCTGGGGATAATGCCGTGCCCCACAAAGGCTGTCGGATCGCTGGCACCCCGTGGCTGCGGGTCACCTTTCTCAGAGCCCGCCCCGCTGTCAGATGAAAGCTGCAGTGGCCGTCAGGCTCCTGCCGGTCGCGGAGCTGCCTGTGCATGACTTGTGCCCGGTCTCTGCTGCCTCCGCTCCCTCCGGAAGGCCGGCTGTACCTTTGCCGTGCGTGGATGTCGCCCGTGCCTGTTCCTGCCCGCGGTGGTCCGAGACCTCTCCTCGCTGTGTACGTCCTGAGCCGCATTCCTCATCAGCGGTGCTCTCCTGCCTTTTGCAGGCCTAGTTGCAGGATCTAGTCTTTCGTTACCTTGTTTCCTTGATGAAATCAACATCTCCAGCCCTTGTTTCAGGTATAAATTCTTGTTTCAGCCTATGGTTTGCATTACAGGCTCCCTGATTTCAAAGCCCTCCAGCTGACTTCTGAGTCTACTCCTTTTGCCTTGGCCATTGGATTTGTAGATCTTTTTGTACATCACTTGGCACTGATCCTAATGTTATTCCAGCACCACTGCAGCCCTGTGTATACCTGACGGATGTTTGACGGATGTTTTCTAGTTTCAGCCGAGATGCCCTGAAGGGATTCATAAAAGGGTGCTGATAGCAGAGCTGGCTCAGGCTGTGGTCAGACGTAGCTGCTGACCCTCAGGAAAAGCAGATTTTTCCTTGCTGTGGTTCCCAGTCTGGAGAGAATAACACCTCCTCAGATCTGCTAAATAGAACAGACCATTGCTTCCTAATTCTTTTCTGTTGCAGTGATTCACGTCAGAAATGTTTTCAGTTTTATTGCTAATCTAGATCACTGGTGGAACAAGAACCAGAGCTTGATTGCACATAAAATTACAGATTTGGAAGCATTGACCTTAGAAAGGGGGCTGGAAATATGTAAATAGGGGTAGTAATCTCTTCTCTCATTGTCAGTTTTTTACTTCAGGATAGGCCGCTTGATAGGAAATGTCAAGGACAGCAGTGATCTAAGCTGTGCCCGTTTTTAAGATATAGATGACTGTAGAATCTGCTTGGGATTCATAATGCCTGAACTTTGGCAGGTCATATCCCTTTGTCACATATCAAGGCAAATGGAGTTGTCCTCAACCCTCTGATCCATTTTCACCAGTGCCTGCTGCGTGCACTGGGCAGAAGGGAGCTCTCCCTTTTGCTTAAGAAGGAATGTGAGCTCAGCACCAGGAAAGAAAAATATTTCAGCTGTTTTGCTAGGAAGTATTTAGGGTGTGTCTCCTAGAAGCACTTTCTGTTAGAACCATTAAAGTTTGCAAGGAATAATTAAATACTCATTTTGAGAGATGGAAGAATGAACACTGCTCTTTAGTCTTCTCTCTGAGCACTTACACAAAGGGAGAGAAATCAAGATTCCAGACTTAGCTTCACTGAATACTTAATTTAATGTATTTAAATGTTAATTGGAGTCCTGGTGAGTGCCCTGAGCATTAAGCTGCAGAAGTACTGCTCATTCTTGCCTTTTTCCTTAGCCCAATTAATATTTATTTCAAGTACATTAAAACTAGCCTACAGGAACAATGGAGATTCACCTTCCTTGTGGTATTCTCTGCCTTACTGATTATTTGAGGTGAGGTACTTGCAGATTCAAACCTTCCCATGGAGAAGGTCGTGGTTTTGAAACAAGGTCCCACAGATTTAGGATGAGCACTCAGATCATTGAGCTGAGGGGAAAGATGCCTTGTGTCACATATTACCCAGGTCAGTAGATGATCCCTTCTGGATCAGGCGTGGAGGGAGAGAGGTTGACAGATGTGTGGTGAATCCTGCTTGGGCCTAAACATGAGTTAGAATGGAGGCTGCTCATCACCCTCTAGACTTGGCTGTGTAGTACTGGGGCCTCGTCTCTGGCTCACACAGGTAGTAGCTGAGTCTGGAGAAATGTAAATGTGGACTTCAGGTTCTCAATTCCCTTTGTGACTGTAGTCGTCAAGAAAATGAGCTGTCAGGCTTGCTTTTAAATGCAAATCTCTCCCTGTTTTGTTGGCTTTTCTTCCTGTCGGCACTCCTAGAAAGCCCTGTGTGAATACTCAGACTGCCTGCTACTCTTACCTGCCAGCAACATTGCAATGAGACGCGATGTCCAGGAGGGCCAGGCTCGGTGTTTATCTCGCCTAGGAAGGCACAAGGAGGCTCTGGATATTGCAGAAACAATGGTAAATAGTGCAGTCTTTCTTTTAGGCTTCGAACATGAAAACATTGCCAGTAGTTCTTTTATACAGACCATTTTTCTGGAAAAATAATTTTCATGTGTATAATCCTTCAGGATGTTCAGTGCTCAGAGTATTTGGTAAACAGAGGGTAACTGTCACTGCAGATATAATCACTCTTTAGAAACTGGAACACCCTGTACCACAATGAGCTCCCTGTGCAGGAAAACTGGTAGTCCTGGAAGGGACTAAATATCATGCTCTGCCAGGCAGAATTAATGCAATGTAATAGGAATTATAAGAAAGGGAATAAATGAGTGCTTAAATCTTTCCACTATACAAGTGACAGTTCAAAACTCCCTTTTATTTCCATATACTTGCTGCCAAACTGCCACCAAGAAGAGTGTCTAGGCACAAATTGAGTTTTTCCCATAAAGGAAAAAGTCCAGAGGCTCTGAAGTCTGCTAGAATATTATTGATGCTTTTTATTTTATATAAAAGGTATTTATGCTGCAAAGAAAAGCAGCTGTAGAACACTCTGAAGGCAAATAAACAAATGACAGCATTTAGGACCTTCTAGCCTCTCAAAGGCAGCTAGAGGGAATGCTGTCAGCTTGATTGTGCAAGATCTGTATCCCATTGTATCATTTTAAATTAAGAGCACCATTTTGTACACTTTAAAAATTACCTTGAGATATTTGTAGGTCATTATTTAGGGAGACTTTTTCTTAGGCTCTGAAGGATGATTCTGTTCTATTCCTGTTTTTAATCTATTATCTTTTGTTTCTAGAGAAACAGCGCTACTAACACAGATCACTTAACGACGGTTCTCAACCTGCAGTTTTCCATTTACCAGGGTCTGGAGAACGTAGAAAAGAAGATCATGTGTCTGCAGCAACTGATCTGCTTACATCCTTTCAATCCCTGGTTCTGGAAGTTACTTGCTGAAGCTTATATGAGCCTTTTCCAGAATTTGTCTGCATTAGTCATTCCAGAAGCAAATCGAAATCAGTCTGAAGAGGTTTGTGTAAGTAATAGCAGTTTCAAAACATTGACTGGCAGAGAGATTAATTTGCAGCCTCACAGATCAGATGGCCAGAAAGAAGGCCCTTGGTTCAGCCTTGCTGCAGAAACAAAGGGGGAGAATGCAGTAACTTGTCCCAGCAGCCAAGTGGTGAAAGAATTCCTTTGCACTTCAGGAGAACTGGAACGGATGGACAAAGAGAAATGTGCAGACTCCAAGTCCTGGAAGCAGAACATGTTAAAGAAAGTTGGGATAAAAGCATGTGCCTCGTTTATTAGAGCAAGGTAACTGTATGTATTCTTAGAATAGTGTTAAGTTCTCTCAGTCAAGAGCAATGTAAAGCATATTTTTCCCAGTTGTTGTTTTCAGTTTGCGTTTTCAATTTAAATGTTTGTTTCAGAGTCGGCAACGCTAACTTAGAAGCACCCTACTGTTGCTTCACATCTAAAAAGCAAAATCTACTTAGTGTGGTGGCTGTGAAGAGTCTGAATCTGAGTGGGAAGAGTAAACCAGTGTCACGCACAGTTGAGAACTAAAGAGTTTTTTAATGAGCTTATAATGTGAATCTTTTCAAGTAATTATATACAAAAGGGTCTGTTCTTCAACAAATGCTGCTGCTAGACCATTGCTGTTGCCTGGTCTGATATTAAAGATGCAGTAGCAGAAGTGCCCCAAAGGGAAGGCATAGCCAGTCTTCCTTCTGCGAGTGCCACCTGTCTTATTTGCTTGAAGCCTCATGCTTGAGTGAAAATGTATTTTATAATAATACCCCAATCTGCATAATGGATGAGGCTGGAAAATGAACTCCGTGACAACTGATTGACAGGGCTGCATTAAAATGTTCTTTCCTTTTCTTTTCCCTCTTTCTAAAACTCTTGCATAGAGCAAAAATCCCCAAAACATAATCTTTCAAAGAGATAATTAGGAACTGGTTTTGTTAAAATAATCTTGGATGGTTTTTCCCCTTCTTGCATCTCAGTAATGTATCAGTCATTGAGTGTTTTTAAAGGCATCTTATGAATGTCCAGAAATGTTTACAGAGAGCACTTTATAACTGCCCTGCTGGGGCAAGATTTAAGAAATGAAAAAAACCCAAATAGTAGCTTTTAACTGTACTCAGACTAAGAGCTGAAGACTTAATTGCTACTCGGAAGAAGTTAATTGATTTAGTACTGATACTGAATATTGAAGCTACATTTATATTAATAATTTGTGCTGCTTGTTTCAGTGTGTATGGCTCAGAACTGAGACAGTTATAAATGGTGGCATTTCCTTGCTTGGCTGCACAGTTTCACAGAGTGTTACTGTGGTTTATACTTGCAGATACACTTGTCCAGGATAAGCTTCTCCTCTGCCCAAGGCTTATGCAGGTTGTCTAATATTTTCAGGTCTGTCGGATTTTAAGTGGGATGTAGATGTTGTATAAACGCATGGGCAGGATAAATTGCACCTGGAAAAGGGATGTTAGTATTGCTTTTTGTTGGAAATAAGGTTCTCTGTTAATGCATCATGAGTAATTGACTTTCATAGTTTTGAAAAAAATTTGAGTTTTTTTTGTTTAATTTTCATTGAAATTTCTTTTTTTTATATACTATATTGATGCAAATTTTGAAACAAAAATACTTTATAAATTAAAAATACTTTAAATTTTTACTTGGAACCAACAAACCATCTGTAAATTCAGTGAAGTTTTAACTAGGAAGTTGAGATTTGTAAATTTTGATGTTTATAGTGTTCAAATGAAAGTTTTCATCTCAGATCTTGAGTATTTTCCTTAAAAATGCACACCATTATTATAACACCAGCTTCACTTAACTTCAGTTAAGTTTGTTGTTTTTCTTTTTGTATGAAGCTTGAATTAAACACATTTTCAGTAACAATACTGCTAAGTTCTAATGGTCCCTTGGTTAAATATTGTAGAATCATAGAAATCCAGGTTGGAAGGGACCTCAAGGGTCATCCTTTCTTGGAAAAAACATGATCTAGGCAAGATGGCCAGCACCCAGTCTAGCTAAATTTTAAAAATGTCCAGCACTGGGGAATCCACAACTTTCTAGAGGAGATTATTCCGATGACTGATCTCATTGTAAAATACTTTTCTATTGTGTCCAGTTGGAATCTCCCTAGAATTAACATTATACCTATTGTACTTCATCTTTTCCATCTGGCTCCTTGTATAACAGGAGTTTCCATCTTCTTTTTAGCTGCCGTTTAAATACTGAAACATGGTCAGGAGGTGTCCCCTGAGCCTTCTTTTCTCAAGGCTGGACAAACCCAGTTCTCTCAGCCTGTTCCCAAATGGCAGGCTTCCCAGGCCTTTGATGATTTTTGTGGCCCTTCTATAGACCCTAATAAATTCTGTAAAACTGTTATTTATCTCTGCAATAATGCCCATTGTGAATTTCAGTGAGTTCACAGGAGATCATGCAATATGTCTCTGTTCCTCGAAGTGTAAAATAAGCATAATACTGTTAATCTATCTGACAGTGGATTTGAGACAAATGTATAGATACCTGGATATTTCCTCTGCTGACTTGTTTTACAGTCCTGGTGTGAGCAGGACTCTGGAAACTGCCACTGTTCTTGCTGGTTGAGCAGTTGGTGATGGGACCCTGCGTGACATCAACCTCTGTCGTGAGCAGAGTGTGTAACCTTCACCAGTTCATGGTTGTGACTTCTGGGGCACTGCCCGGAACATAAAACTGGTGAACGCTTTTAGAAAGTAATCCAGGGTTGGCCTGTGTGGAGAGGATGTTTGGTATTGGTCCAAACCCTCACATTTGTAGCTTTTCAGGTTCCGTAGGGGAAAATGTGCTGCTGTCCTGTTAGGCCACCGTAGGGACATGGGACACCTGGTGACTCACTTTTGAATGGTGTGATGAATATATGGGGACAAAAATGTTTGCATAGAGCAACCAGAGCTATTGGCGTATTGTTTTTCAAAAATACTTCTCAGTAGTTCTGTAGCACAGATATACAATAGCCATAGTAGATTGATACACATGTATTGACTTCTTTGCAGTAGGCAAAAGTCAGGAAGAAGGGCTGTTTTAAAGTATTAAAGTATTAAAAGTGTTAATTAAAGTATTAAACATTTTGGTTGTTTTTAGGTCTGCTGACTTACTCTTTTTCCAGCTGTGCCAATTTTTAACTGCCTTTCTCATTCCAGGCTTTTACTTCAGCTTACCCAATCACAACAGTCGTCCTTTGTGCTAGAGAATAACAGAAAAGGTCAAAAAGAAATTGATGACAAAGTGGCTCTACTTGGTTTCGATGAAAACTCCTTGCTGTTGATGACCAAAGTAAGAGGATGTTTCATTGTGTGCAGGGTCTCAGTTCTCTGTGTAGACTGGTTGTCCTCAAAGCGTGACACTCCCCTGAGCTAATTAACTGTGCCAGGAAGCACGGGAAATGAGCTGGGGGGCTGCTGGCAGTGTGTTACCTGGAACTGACAGAGGTGCCTGTAGAGCCCTGGCCTGCGTCACACAGGTGGATCTCTGATCTGCTGAGATTCTCCTTTCAGGAATGTGCAGCGTTGTTAAGTTTCTCACTGGACTTGTATTTGCAGATGCATCAGCACTGTGCATTTCCTGGGATGCAGATTTTATCTCAGGAGTTTTAGATGCCCCAAAGTGAATCACTAGTTTGAAATGGAAGGGAAGATTACTTTGATGGCCACAACAGTATTAAACACTTGCATAAATGGTATTTAATGATTTCCAGAAAAAGCCAGAGACTTTCTTTTGTATTTCTTTGTTCTGTTTAATGTACTGGGTTCTAGTTTTAAAAAAAAATAACAGAGGAGAGCAATATTGCATTTAATCTCTTCATAGAGATTAAACATTTTTAGTACTATTTAAAGAGCTTCTGACTTTCATCGTAAGGATCAAAATGAAGCCAGCGAGATTAACTTTGCTGTCAGCATTACAGCTTTAAGTTAGTGACAGCCAAGCCACCGCCGGGCTGCAGGCAGTCGGAAGGATGGCATCCATGAGAGGGCAGTAGCACACAGGCTGGCTCAGGGTTGGGAAAGGCGGAGAAAAGAAACTCGCTTTGCTTCCCTTGCTCGGACATGCCCCAGGAGGAGTTCAGTGCTGATGCTGATGCAAGGTGAGCACTGAATGCAAAGCTGGCATTGAGATTTCCGCTGCTATTCAGAGTGAAACCCCCCTGTGCAAGTGCAGCCAGAAGCTGGAGGGGTTGTGCAGTGCTGAGCTTTGGTCTCAGCTCTCCCTGAATGCAGAATGCCAAGGCAGGCAAATTCATCATGGCTTGGAAACTTCTCCAGGATGGTGTGTGGTTCATGTGACAAGGGCTTTGCCTGTAAAGACCTGTTATTAATGCCATGTTTGATGGGGTTTTTTCTGCAAGTTATTTTCTTGATTCCCTTCTTTCTTACTCTTTTTGCAGGCTATGGGGCAGGATCTTATACCAGAAAAACTAAAAGAGGAGTTTCAGGGTGAGGTAAAATGCATAGGCCCTTCAGCATTGTCATCACTGGTAACTGCTTCAGTCATGGAATTTGAAATCAAATGGTTTGGTAATCTGCAAGATGATTTATGTCACTTCGACAGACAATTTTATTCAGATATTTATCTCCCACCTTCAGTAACATAGACTTTTTGTTGTATTTATTCTTGTATCTCCAAATGATTATGCCATGATACATGCAATAAAATTCATACTACATTTTTAAAGAATTCTTACTGTCTTTCTTTTAAGAATAGATATAAATCTCTCTATTTAAACTCTTAACCTTGCATCCTTTTCTTTGTTCACTGATTTGTTTGTATTTAAAATTATAAGGAACACAGTGTAAAATCAAGCTTTCAGCTTTCAGAGGTAGCTTTCCATCATAATCCTCACCAATTTGTGCTTGAAGTGCCTGTGATTTTTTTGAGGCCTGCAATGCTGTTGGGATGGAAGCTTCCTTTCTGATGTCCAATTTGAAAGTTTCTTGGTATCAAATTTGATGTTGTTGCATTTGGAGCCATGGAATTGGCCATTTTCTTAAGTAATTTTTTTAATATTTCTTGATTAACATTATAGTGATTTCCTGTTCAGAGATGGATAGCTAGAAATCTCAACTATATTTATGCTGAGAAATTGTCAATAACAATAATTCCATATCTTTTAGGAAGGAAATCTAAGTAGTAAATATTCAACTTAAAACTAGGAGATTTTCTCTTTTTGAAGCCAAGTGTTTGTTGCAGTCGTCAAACAAGCTATAGTCTTGTGTTCAGTGTGCTTAGATGAGAGAGGAGAAAAACTGTCAAGGTTGTTTATATGTACTGAAGAGTGTTTAGTCAGATCATATCCTTTGTAAAAGCCTGCAAGGAAGATCTTTGCTGTGAAAACTGGCAGTGTTGTTTCTGCCTCATCCAGCTCCTTCTGTTGTGCTTTCAGTTGAGAGTGACAACACTTTCCTTTGCTTTCTCAAGCACTGGTGCTCTGTGCTTTGGGCATCTAGAAGAGGGCAAAGATCCTCCTGTAGTTTCTTTCACTTGAAATAGTTTACATTTCACATATACATGGTGTGCTCTTCCCCCATCTTCTCTTAAACTGTGAGACTTAATTTTTCTGTAGCTTTCTGTAAAAGTGTTCTATAATGGATGTAGTTTAAAACTAGGAGTCTCTCAGACATACTTTGCTGCCCCTTTTCTTCATGTGTTCCTGTGTTTTCTTTCTGGAGTACTAAAGATTGCCAAAACCTTAAATAATTCACAACTGAATGATGATTCACCATGTGTGAATTGCTGCTACTTTTAGACGAATTTTAAAGCTTTAAGATACAGATTAGGGAACCTATCACGAATCATAGAATGGTTTGGAGTGGAAGGGATTAAAGATCATCTAGTTCCAAGCCCACTGCCACAGCCAGGAACACCTTCTACTAGACCTCTCTGGGCAACCTGTTCCAGTGTCTCACCATTCTCACAGCAAAGAATTTCTTCCTAATATCTAATCTAAATCTGCCCTCTTTAAGTTTGAATCCATTCCCCCTTGTCCTGCAACTACAGGCCCTTGTAAAAAGTCCCTCTCCAGCTCTCTTGTATCCTCCTTTATGTACTGGAAAGCCCCAATGAGATCTCCCCAGAGTCTTCTCCAGGCTGCAGAGCACTACTTCTTTCAGCCTTTCCTCATAGGAGAGGTGCTCCATCCCTCTGAACATCTTTGTGGTCTCCTCTGGACCCACTTCAATAGGGCCATGTCCTTCCTGTGCTGGGGACCCCAGAGCTGGGGGCAGCACTGCAGGTGGGGTCTCACCAGAGCAGAGCAGAGAGGCAGAATCCCCTCCCTCGCCCTGCTGCCCACGGGGCTTTAGATGCAGCCCAGGACATGTTTGGCTTTCTGGACTGCCAGTGCCCATTGCTGGGTCATGTCCAGCCTCTCATCCAGCAGCACCCCTGAGTCTCAGCAGGGCTGCTCTTGATCTGTTCATCCCCCAGCCTGGATTGATACCGGGGCTTGCCCCAACCCGGGTGCAGCATCTTGCACTTGGTCTTGTTAAACGTCATGAGATTCTTGACCTTGTCCAGGTCCCTCTGGATGGCATCCCATCCTCCAGGTGTGTCAACTGCACCACTCAGCTTGGTGTCATCTGCAAACTTGCTGAGGGTGCACTCGATCCCTTCATCCGTGTGGCTGATGAAGAGATTGAACCCTTGGCGTGGTTTAGCCCAACTGCTAAGTTGACTGAAACTTCTCCAGAAAAATGGAATATTGCCTTCAGCCATGTCAAATTACTTTTGATAGTTTGGTGAGTTAATGCGATTAAACCACATCCTGGTCAGCTAGTTCAACAAGAGACGATGACTTGGCAAGTATCCTTGGGTAAGCATTAGTGCACTCATAATGCACCACGGAAGATTTGGTTTAGTCATGCGTGCGCTTTGCTAGGTGGAAACTTTTGTGTGCGTTTGTGCAGCACTATAGTCGGGTGGCAATGAAGCCGCTTGAAGGGCTGGGGATGCTTTTAAGACTAAGAGGTGTCGTAATTTTTCAGAAGAGACTGTCCACAATGTTGTAAATTAATTACAGTGTTGGCATCAACAGGAGAATCTTACAGCAAAGACAGCAAACGTGGAAAGCTTAATGCTAAATATGTCAGCAAAGAAATGAAACATGGACATCTCCCACTTTCTTCTTAAACTTAAGGTCATGAGTAGCCGCATAAAAAGGCTGTAATTTGTTTTGCCTCAGAACACAGCTTTTGTGGGACCAGGTCTGTATAGACATTTAATGGAAACTCACTGAATTATTTGGCTCCACAAATAGCATCGGAACTGTTTTAGCAGCAAATTAAATACTTGCCAAACATTGTCATTTTGTGACTGAGATGTCCAAAATACACGGCAGCTAGCCAAGGTGATTTGGAAACTTTTTGGTGTCTGTGCAGGTTGTTTGACTTGACATTGTCTCTTAAGCTGGGAACACAAAGGTTAACTCCCCACTGGCTCCAGGAGTTAAAGACAAGTGGTAGCTCTTAAGAACAAGCAGTATTTTGTAAAACAACAGTAAAGCAAAAATGTTGGGTTTAACTACTGCAAAGAAAAGAAGATGAATGCTGTTCTGAATGTGTCACCTAGTTACTGTTCCAAATAACCAGTCCTTATTGCACTGGGGCTATAAAATGTTCCTTTGTCCCATTTTTGCCTGGCTATCTTTCATCTCAGCTATTTCAGTTCCTCCTTTTTTGGTCTGCCTCTCTCTTTTTTGGTCTGCCTCTCTCTTTTTTGGTCTGCCTCTCTCTTCTAACTCCAGTTTTCTGTTTCTGATCATGTCTCAAGAGGGGCTTTGCATTTCCATTTTACATTGAATGCTTCATTGTTGCATCTACATTCTGCATAATTTTACATCTGCCTGTAATAGATTTCTTTATGATTTGGCTTTTATGATACTATTGTTGGTATTAGTACAAGCATCAGTACTCCACTCTGAGTTAAATAGCAAATTTTAGTATTGCGAATTGCAAGTGAGAATCCACTAACAGTTACTGAGGTTTGATTTTGTTATTTTAACACTTGCTTGTGGTACAGGTGCTTTGGGAAAGACCCTCTGCTGCTGGTTCTGATGCTCCTGAAATGATTGCTGTCTACAAACACCATTATGTGTCTTGCTATTGAGTGTTTGGATGCTGCCGGCTTTGAGGTGAGGGAACGTGTTAGCGTTGTAATTAGTAATGTTAACACAGTTTTCATCACAGAATCATCAAATGGTTTGGGTTGGAAGGGAATTTCAAAGGTCATCCAGTTCCAGCCTTCCTGCCTAGGGGGTTGGCAGGGAACTTTCCACTAGACCAGCTTGCTCAAAGCCCCATCCAACCTGACCTTGAACATTGCCAGTGATGGGGCATCCATAACTTCTCTGGGCAACCTGTTCTAGTGCCTCACCGCCCTAATCATAAAAAAACTCTTCCTTGTGTCCAGTCTAAATCTACCCTCTTTCAATTTAAAGCCATTACCTATCATCCTGTCACTGGGTGGGGGTTTGACCTTGGTCTGCTGCCAGGTGCCCACCCTGATGCTCTATCACCCCCTCTTCCCCCAGCACCACAGGGAAGGAGAAAATAAGATGGATTGTGGTTCACAATAAAGGCATTTTAATAGAGAAAAAGCAAAGGTATTCTCTATTTTCATCAGCAGGTAGTCATTGTAAAAATGAGGAATCAAGGGTTGTAACATGGAGTCCTGCTTGTGCTCCCAGGTTAGAGGCAACTTTAATGCTGGCAGTAGCAAAGGTAGTGCCAACTTCTCCTGCCTTCTTTCTGATACACGTACACAAGCTAGATGAAAAATGCAAGCAAACCCATTTTGATAGCAATCTGGGAAGCCAGGTGGGACTCTGTGGGCTCCTCACCTGGTGAGTGTGGTGATGGTATATGACACAGCCAGTACTGGGTGAGTTCACCTGATTGTCCTTGCGAGATCCACACTCCCTGGGAAGGTACTAAAACTGGGGACTGCATCAGTCATCGGGAGGTTCAATACATAAGGTAAAATGGGGTTCACTGCTGACAGAAATTCTGGGAAACTAGAAGAAAATCGACAGTACTTCAGGAATCCCATCAAGCTGGATGTAATTCTGTGTCGGGATGAGTGGCTGGAATGCTGGAGGGAAGACCCTCCGAGCACTGGCCCTGGGGAGGTTCTTTCAATATGAGTCAGTTGACCTTCCTGCATCAATACGTGATACAGTGTAAGGCAGAAGTGCCTCATACAGCAAATCCCTGCTCACTATTCCCCATCACCTTCTTGTCCATCAAAGGACAAGGTGGAAATAATTTCCAAGATCTGTTGCTCTATCACCTCCCCAGGGATGGAGGTGCAGCTGGCAGGCCTAGTGAGGGTCCTGGAAAAGGAGGAGTATAGTGTGCAATGGTTGAAGGAGGAGAAACACTTGGATGGTCTTTGTTTTCTAGGAGGAGTAACAGGGTAAGACCAGGGGACTGTCTGTCTTACAAAGGGAAAAGAAAAAAGGCAGCAGCCTGTGGAAGAACTGGCAAACTGATAACAATGGACACGGAGAAGGCTGAGGTACTCAATGAATTTTCTACCTCAGTTTTCACTGGCAGCCTCTCCTCCCATGCCTCTTGAGTTGATGGCTCTCAAGGCAGGGACTGGGGAGGCAAAGTCCCTCCCACTGTAAGAGAAGATCAGGGTTGAGAGCACCTGAGGAATCTGAACATACCTAAGTCTGTGGGACCTGGTGAGATGTGTCCTAGAGTCCTGAGGGAATTGGCTGGTGTAGTTGCTAAGCCATTCTCCATGGTATTTGAAGTCATGGAAGTCAGGTGAAGTCCCAGGTGACTGGAAGCAGCCTGTGGAAGAAAGAATCAGTGAAATGCTCCCAGGTGCACAGGCAGCAAGCGCAGGGAATGTCCTCGAGCACAGGCTCCTCTAAGTGCCTCCAGTGTGAGCAGCAATTGCCAGTGGGATCCAGTGGGAGTTGTACGTCCAGGCACCAGGATGCACATTCCAAACCACCTTAATGGGCAGCACCTGCTCACAGGACACCAGCTGAAAGACCTGCAGGGCTAGTTCTGGCTGGGGAAGGGACACGGGGACACTCTGGAAAACCCTGGCCAAGCCCAGCCTATTCATCCAGCTTAGTTCCAGGGTGTGAACAAAGGGGCAGCCGTGGGTTCACAGTGCCCTGCACACATCCTTTCCTGGTGCATGACAGTCCCTTGGGCAGTGGCACTTTCCTGCTCTCTGCTCCTCATGGTGAGGATATTCACAGAACCAGCCCTGACAGGAGTGTCCCACTGCCACCACCAGTGATGCTCTGACATGGCAGAGTTGCCCTCTAGAAAGCCCTGGGGCTTTTCTTGGACTCTGCAGGGCCCCACACGGTGACTTAATTGCCCTCCAGATTGCTCTGAGGCCTCACCTGGACTTTGCTAGGACCCTTTGGAGGCCCCTGCTGCCCTCCACAGGTCCTCCCATTCTAAAAAGGTCTAAACATCCCCAAAAAATCACTTTTAATTAGAAATTCACTTCTGTAGATAATCTGGAGGTTGGTATAGGCTACATTTATTTAAGCTTTTTAGCCCCACCTAGATCATCTTCCTTAAAAATAGGACAAAATAGGAGGGTAGCAGGGGAATCCAACAGGCCTCAGCAAAGCCCACATGAGGTCCTGAGTCACTGTGGGATGTAATTAGTGGCTGTTACAGGATGTGTGCCCAGAGCTGGGGGCAGCACTGCAGGTGGGGTCTCACCAGAGCAGAGCAGAGGGGCAGAAGCTCCTCCCTCGCCCTGCTGCCCATGGGGCTTTGGATGCAGCCCAGGGCACGTTTGGCCTTCTGGGCTGTGCACGCACAATGACAGCTCACGCCCAATAAACCATCCACCAGTATTCCCAGGTTCTCCTCTGGGCTGCTCTCAATCCGTTCATCCCCCGCTCTTCACAGGTACTGTGGACTGCCCCAGCCCAGGTGCAGGACCTTGCACTTGGCCTTGTTGAACTTCATGGGGTTCACGTGGCCCTCCAGCCTGTCCAGTTCCCTCTGGACAACATCCCTTCCCTCAAGTGACTCACCCGCAGCGCTCAGCTTGCTGTGATCCTCAGACTTGAGGAGGGTGCATGGCGTGGTAGCTGAGTTTATCTGAGCCCTTCTCTTGCCGCAGATGGACAGGGCAGGTCAGCACCTGCCATGGCCTTTGTGACAGGTTCTGCAGCTGCCTATAAATGTTGCCATTTATCACTAAGTTGTGGGGGCCTGTTAGGATTTTTAGCATAACTCATTGCTGAAATTATAAACTGACTGTTTTCAATCAAAACTGAAATTTCATTCACTTGATGTTCAAGTTCAGATGTTGTCTGAACCAACACGAGCTGTTTTCCTGATCCAGCTGAAATTAACTCACAGTGGTCCTTCCGGATTATTAGCTTGACCCTTACCTACTTTTCATTGGCTGTGTTCTCCAAAACTTTTGTAGGCAAACTGTCTTGCCCCACAGAGGTGAAAAGAACTCCTTCATGGACTTCGCAGGTCATAGCTTGAGGAAATGACTCTTCTCCCCACATCCCCCTCTGTACCACCCCAGCTGGGCCACAACAGGATCAGCGAACTGAACCACATTTAGAAGGAAAATCTTAATTAGTCTGTTAGGACACCTTAATTCTGTTCCTGTTGATTTCAGAAGAAACAAAATATGTTTCTTCATCTGGGTTTTGACTGCATGGGACTCATTCAGCTTTTGAAAGAGAAGAGAGTAAGGTGTACAGGGCAAGAGAATATGAAGAAAAAAAAGTCTTCTTTTTTATTTGAATGGTTGCTATATTCAGATAATTAAGTAGAATTATCATAGGAATGAAAATCAAACTTCCCTTCTCCCCAAAGAATCCAAAAAATATTGCTATGTACAGAATTTACAATTATATGCAATAGTTGATTATTATTATGGTCTCCAAAATTTGGTATTACCAGTTAAAACACCCATACTGAAGCTAGAGCAGGATGTGTCCATCCTGTACCTTCCATAATGTTCTTTAAACTTTACATGTATGTTTCCAAAATGATTGCTCTTCTCAGGATGAGAAACCTTCTTCACCTGCATACAATTTTCATCATCCACAGTCTACATAATTAAATTGTATTCCTTTTTGAGCAGGTGAGAAGTCAGGGAAAACAGGCCAGAAGTGCAAGTGGGTTTAGGGTTGTTTTCTGTTGGAGGCATATGAAAGATGATACAAAGCAGGTGTGGGGGAAAACAAAAAAAAATCTACTGATAAATCAACAGCTGTTAGGCATCTTGGTAACGTTGGATGGAAATCCTTTGTTTCATGAATTTTCTTACTTTTTCTTACAGAAGCTTCCTTAGTTTTCATGGATTATTTGGCAGTAAGTTTTTCTGGTTTGGTTCAAGCTGCTGAACCTCTGTAACTTGCTTTGTAATTCTAGTCCATGGGCACTACAGACACCCAGTTTATCTTTAAAAATTAGAAGCCATGAAGAACTTGCCAATATCTCTAACTTCATGTTCAATCAGATGACCACAGAAAGGATTTCAAAGATCCATGTGCAATTAATTGAATTGGAACTCAGTCCTGGTGTGTTACTAGTAGGACTTTGCTTCTTTAACTCAGCTTCATTTTCCATTCTGAACCTTCAACAGCTGCTCTGCATAAGGAAAGTTGCCCTGAGCTGGTAGGATTGGAAGTTTGTAACCAAGTGTGCTGGGACACACCCGTGTTGCTGACAAGTGGAAGTGAACGTACGGTGAACGTAAGGTGTCTTCCATAACCCGAACTGTCAGTCTGAGTCCATGTCAGGGGGTAAGAGGCTCCTTCCTAAGAATCCTTGGGAACAGCTGTCCTTGCTGTGCAGCTGAAGCAGAGAGAGCTCTGAGACAGTGCTGTGGCAGGACCTGTGCTTCCCTGCCAGCTCAAAGGGAGTCCCCCTAAATCAAGATTAAGGTTTGATGACAGCACAAAGGTAGCCTGTTGCTGCCAGCATCGTCTCCGTTTGCCACGGAAATAGCAGCCTTCAGTCTCCTTATTCAGGTGCATAACATGCATAGTAGTAAACTGTGCCTTACCCCCTTTCAGTTGCCTGGACATAAGAAAAACAGTAACTGTCCTTCTGGTACACAAATATGCCGCCAGGGGCAGGTGATAGGCAGCAGCAGCGTTGCACTGTGAGCAGCATTATTCAGATGTGTTCTTCCTGGGATCCTGATGCACCTGAGGTTCACACATTAGCAGCCTTGGCTTTTTAATCAGGGAAATGAAGCATCCATAAGCAACAAAACAAGAGGCTTGAAATCATCCTCATTTGTATTATACAGAACTTCTATATTCATCAGTACACAAGCGATTGCTAAACAGGTCCTCACTACATTTACTTGCATTTCCAAACAAGGTGGTTATTATGCAAACAGGTTAGCTTTGTGGAGGCATCTCCAGGATGAGCTTAACCCTGTCCTGTTTGGTTCCTCTTGCCTGAGCCTTATAGGTCTGTAAATGTTCACGTTGTTATAGGGGACTGTGGAGTTTTCGGCCACGTAGTGTGGCTGATAGTAGTTAGGCTGGATGGCCTTCTGTGGAGGCGGGGGAGTGAATGAGACATAGCCGTGGAAGGAATTGACTCGGTGGAGAGGTGACTGGGGGGTGAAGTTGCTGTTGAATATGAGAGTTCTTGGGGTCTGCTTGCTCTGGTGGGTGCTGCCAGGTGAGAGGCTGCTGAAGCGGTCGGAAAGGGTGTTGGCGCTTCCCTCGTCGCTGTAGGGGAGGCTGCGCGGCGGCGCCCAGCTCCTGCTGAACAGGAAGGGGAGGCTGCGCGGCGGGGTCTTGGGGCCCCGCACGGGCTTGGACAGCGCGTACAGGTGCCGGAACTCCTCGTCAAACAGCTCCACAACCTGGCCCGTGAACTTGGAGAGGAGGTTGCGGTGAACCTGGCCACACAACCACGTGAAGCTGCAAGGAGAGACAAGGTAAAGGTTAGAGTTGACGCCGGCCTCAGGAACTGCAGCTCCCCCGCAGGGGTGATGCGAAAGGCAAATGTGTTTCACTGCTGAAGCTTCTTGTCTAAACACAGGATGAAGATGGTGTCGCAGTTGAATATCAGGTCAGTTCACATCAGTGCTCTTTGACTTGGATCAATCTTTGTTATTGCAGCTGCCTCTAAAACCTTCAAGAAACCTTGTAAAGTTATGCAACCTCCTAAGGGGAGTGGTGCTCCAGATCCACGGCCGAGATAAATGTCAGATACAATACCCAAGGTCCGGGTGTCTGTTCTGTGGAAAGGAGTTTAGACCCCTCTTTTGGAGACCTCTCTTCCATGCACAGTGCTTAAATTCAGGTCTTGCCATGTCTTATCTGCAGACACATAAATTGTACCTTGCACCCTGCAGCATGCAATGCCACTTGGTAACTCTCAGCCACTCCAAGTGACATCAAAAAGACTAGGAAAAAAGAACCATCCTTTGTTTTCATTTTTTCCGTAATCTTTCTGCATTGGTCAAGAGAAACACATAAAACCCCAACCTTCCTGTCACGTCTCACACCACAAAACAAGCTGCCACACCTGACAAACACTTCTTTTCTTCACTACAGAGAAAATGAAATTAGAAATATTTCCTAAAGCATTTCCAAAAATAAATGTAATACTTTGCTATAAAGTAAGGGAGAAACACCACAATAGTTTTAATTCTGGTAGTTCAGGGACACACCTTAGGATAACCCACAGCTTTTAAATTATTTTTCTTTTATGTGCTTCCCTAATCCACTCAGCAAACATAAATTTGTGCTTTTACAAAACCACAAGCCAGCTTGATTGTGTTGTGCAGGCTGCCGTGTCTGAGCAGCAGCAGCACCAATAAAATGAGCATAGTTGAGAGAATGAAATGTAATTACTCCCTGAGCTGACCAGGGCTTGAGCTGTGCAGCAGAGGATACAGAGCAGCGGTGGATTTGAACCTGAGGTTATTCTGTGTTGGCAAGACTCTGCCACGGTTATTCCTGCGTGACTTTATTAGCTACGCTGGATTTGCACAAGGACTGCCGAGAGCCAGATTTGGCTGTAGGTGTGTGCACTTAAAATCTTGTCATGTTTTGATAAAACTTCTGTGAAGCTCAGTGGGAGTGACAGCCTGAGCTGATACTGAGGCAGTAAGACAGACAATTTACATCTGCTTGTCCAGAGCATTCCTAAGGAGGGCTGGGTTTGAGGTATACAGTGGTTTTATACTGTTGCTTAAGGAGCGAGGGGAGGAGTGAAGAAACCAGTAGTTCCATGTCACTGGGCACCCACACAATTTATACTGTACCTTTTATGACTGGACCTGAAAACACAGAGTAAGTTACCAGAATACAGGTACTTCTCATCCACTGTGTTCAAATCATTCTAAATACAGACAAAACCTTGGGAGCCAAGGTAAAGAGCACAGCAAGCTAACTCCCTGCTGGGTGCATAACATCTGCTGTGCCACCTTAACATTGCCTTTATTCACTAAGCAGTGCTCTCTAAACCTTTGCATGTCCTTTATCTACCTGTTAAAGAGACAATAGGTCAGGAATTAATACAAAAATGCACACAATTTTTCTAGGATATCTACATTGAAGGTTACAAACTCATGAAAGGGCTGAAGTCTAAAGTATCATGTTTATACTTTATGTGCTAGAGATACACCTAGTTTATAAAAGAAAATTTAGACAGAAATTAAAATCAATTACACTTGTAAATGGCTTTTAAAAGCCTAACAAAATCAGAGGAAAAAACCTGTTCTGCCCAATTTTGATAATTTACTCCGACATGTATCTTCCTGGAGTACCTGACGGACAGATACTAGTCTGTGGATCACTGATTTTACCTGTAACCCTTGTAAACAGAGAAAGTTAGATCAAATGAATAGCCCAGAGATTCTCCATGAACTGATGGCAAATGGGTCAGCTCAAAGTTACAAGGTAAGATCTTTGTGATTTTAGACAAAAAATTGTGTAGTGAGGCACAGCAATTTACGTTCTGTGCACTTTGCTGGAGAACAAAACAGAACTTGGCATAACAAACTTACAGGTTTCCATTGGCTTAATTCTAAGAGAAAATGCACTGTTTAGGTTTTAGGCCCTCTTTTGCTCCTTAGTATAAAATTCTGAGTGCTCTTTTGGGACAGGCTCAGAGAAGTCTGTTATTGTCACCACCTGCCCAGAGGGACTGTTTTTCTCCGGGACTTTTTTGGGTGAGGCCCATCAAAATAAGAGAAAGCACAAAGAAGTGATGCCTGGCTTGGGGCCAGGTATCACAAATTCAGTCTTTGATAGATACTTCTCAGCCATCTTTCCAGGGCTTTGTCCTGTATCCTGTTACACACCCTCTCATTTAGGATTGTCTCAATCAAATCCCACCTCTCCTGTTCAGCATCGGACTTGTTTTATAACGAGTGTCCTCTCTGCATTGCTGGAGCTGCAGTTCACTAGGGATGCTCTCATCCCTGTGTTTGCAGTGCTGCAGCAACATGCAGCACAACACACATGGAATCTGAAGCGGAAGGACAGACTGGGGTTTTCATCTGGGCTCAGGCTGGGGTTAACCTACATGTTAATGTTGCCTGCGGATAACCTGTGTGGGAGAAACCTGTCCCACCTGAACTGATGCTCCTGGCAAAGCATGTCCGTGTTAGTTGTTAGATGCTGTCTCTGAAGAGGCTCAGAGTGGCAGCCAGGGAGATACTCAGGTGCCCCTGGGGATCAAGGTCTCTGCTTTCTGCTGCTTTCATTTCACCTTCTTTAGGAATGCTGAGTTCGTGCACTATCCATTTAAATTTCAAATCCATTTAAAAAATGGAATAACAGTTACCATAGGATCAGGTAGAGTGACACAGAGACAGCAAAAAGAAACACTGCATCCTAACCCCTCACCATAGACACTGGCAATAAAAATTGAGAGTAAAACTAACCTAAACCACTCTTGCCTGCACTTATGCTAATGTGTGTGAACAGCCTTCAGAAGCTTCTCAGCTCCAGTCTGCCCCACGGAGCAGGACCACATTTATCCACACTGACCCAAGCAGTGGTTTTTTGATATTCCTTTAAAAAACACTCCAGAGCTGGAGATGTCACAGACTCAGGGGTGGTTCCTTTGCCTCTAATTAATTGCCCACTTCAGTCTTCATTATCCATTGGGCAAATACATTCTGTCCTGAAAAACTTTGTGAAACAGTGAGGCAGGTCCCTTTTAGAGCAGTATGTCCTGAAGGGCTATTTTATTTCCTCAGCCTGTTCCCCCCACCACTATTACATCATGCAGAGCTCAGCACTTAGGTGAAATTTGGTTTCGTATTTTAAAATCTTTGTATCAGTTTTAAGATCTACTCCAATGTGATTTCCGACAAATGCATTGCAGAAGAGTTTGAGTCTTTCACTCAACATCATTCTTGTTTATACCTGAAGAGGTTAGTGGATAAGATGTAGGCATAACAAAAATCTTTCAGATTAATAAGTGAGAGCTAGCAAGAAATGCCACTACTGGTAGCCAGCTATAACCTATGTGAATTGCAAACTGGTGTTGCAATTCATGCTGAAGTTCAATAGTTTTTTTATAGTTTTAAATAGTTTTGTTCCTCACCACCTTCTCTGTTTGTGTGCTGGATACGGAATTAGATAGTTTGACAAGCTACTTGAGATTAGAAGATATTCAACAGCAGTAGAGAAAGACAGAAGTGACTGCACAGGACTTCAGGTGTTTTTAGTTTTTTTGGTATTGAAAGAGAAGCCAAAAGGAAGCTTCTTAGTCGAAGAAAATGAACTTGTTCTGTCCTTCTGCCACACATCTTTCACTTCTACTCTACACAAATCTGCTGTTGCATTTTGACACATCTTTGGCGAGGGATTAAAAAACATGCACAGTAACAAGAACACAAAAGAACAGTCAATAAAAGAAAAACCAACCCTGAGTGTCCACTAATTTTTGTCTGATGGTTCATTTGGAAATGGAATGAAAAGTGGGTGCCTGTGTTTGTGTACATCTGAGCTCCTGCAGTCAATCTCTACAAATTCACTTTTTCCTTCATTACTATAAGTCTGTAATCTTCCTGGTGGAACAGTTTTATCAGACCAGAGGCATTTAAGCTTTCAAATCACAAACTGGGATTAAGAAAAACAATCACATCCTCTAAATTAAATAATCACCTCTTGTATTTTTGTACCTGGACTTCTAGGATACACTTGGTCATTTGTGAAACTTATCTGTGTAGCCATGATGCTTAGAAACTTCATTTATTTGGTGCAAGCTCAGAGTCTCCTGAAATTCCCTGACCAGAGGATCTAGGATCTTAATTAAAAATACAGTTGTTGAAATGCTATATCCACTACCTGAAATAATTATAGCAGCACAAACAAAACAAACAAAGAAAATTTAAAAAAATGGAAAAAATGAAGGTACAGCAATTATGTAGATATATACTGCCTGTCTGTTAATGAAACAAAGGGAAAAACAGTAAGTCTCTGAAGTATTTCTGTTTTACCTTTAATCACTAAGTTTGTCATACAAAGAACAAATCCTCAGATAAGCTGAGTGACATATGCTACGTTAATGGATCCTGAGGGAGACAGAAATGTATCATGTCTCATGATCACAACACTTGAGAACCCAAACAATGAGGAAAGCATAATATTAAGCTGTACACATTTCTAGTTTTGCCCCAGGGCTGCACTGGCAAAGTTGTTTATATTAGTTTCTGAACATTTAAATTAAAATCCATGCTCCATAAAGAACTAATAGCAGCTTTAAAGCAAGTTAGGTAGATTTTTGAAAAATGGAACATATTTGAAAACATGAGGTGTTTTTTGTTAAACAAAAGCTTCTTAACTGTACAAAAATTTCCATGGCATTTTTTTGGGACGAAGTATTAAAATTCATAAAAGAGTACCTCTACGTGAACTGCAATGGCTTATCTCACCTGTAAGATCCAGAGAGCACGTATCTCCAGTCAGAGATAAGAAATTTTTCTTGAATTTGTCCTGAAAATTTCCTGCCTGATTTGGCACAGTAGACCTCTCCAGTAACACTGCGGACTGAAATATTCTGTAAATAAAAATAAAATTGAGTGAATTACAGGTCTTTTTGATTAAAAATCAGACAAGGAGGGCCTGTTTCCCCCATTGCCTTTAGCTCTTCACTGCCCCAAAGTCAAATTTCTTCATGGGCTCTCTGATGTGATATTTGAAGGTTTGTGTCCAGAGGAAACTTAACCAAGGTCTCTCACTTGCCACAGGGTTACTTGTTTCACTGGGAATATAAACCTGCATGGAAGCTCATGCAGGTGGAACTGTGCTGAGTGACAGTAACTGACCCTACCCCAGCCAAAAGGAGCATGGATGTGTCCATAGCTGGGAGCAGCCTGTTGCCTCCCCTGACACCCCAGGCACAATCTGCTGTAGCTGTACTCCCTTGATTTACATTGGCTGTGGCATGACACAGCAGGGCAAAACCTCTGCTCCTCCAGCCCATCTCGGCCTGCAAGGACACACGTGGCTGCTCTTCTGGAGCAGCCCAGACAAGTGCTGTCCTTCGGGATCAGATGCAGGTACTCGTGTGAGGGGAGATCCAGGTCGGTTTGGCCCATGGGATGTTCTGCACTGTCCTTGTACTCGAGTGAGTGCCTTTCAGGCCCTGACGCTGCTGCCCATACACACACTTTGCAGAATCAAGGCCTTAGTAAATGAGTGGCACCAAGGATTTGACTTGCTCATTGTGGAAGCCTATATGCTGTAGCAGCAGACTTACAATGAATAGCACAGGCTTGTTCTCCTTAGAAGTGAGGGTTTACAGGCATGCAAACAGTTACAAACATGCATTATTAATTTCAGCTTCTTTATATATTTGGTATGGAATTCAGCTGTTGAAAAACAGGTGTCTGGCACATGTAAGATGCCCTCAGGTCTCCTGTGTGCCCACAGCTGCTGTTCCAGAGGTCTGTGGCCTCTGCAGTATCACCCATCCCCAGGGAGATGCCATAGGAGCTCTACAGCATCTCAAGCAACAACTGAAATGACCCCTAGGGAGGGGTTCTTTTAAAGCCAGTTCCCTCTGACAGAGATGAAGGCAGATTAAATTAACAGCCACATAAATTTGAGGTGTTATCTTTAAAAGAGCTTTAACACATTTTATCAGAAACCACCCAGTGCAACCAAGCTATGGCCATGCAAAAGAGTTTTATGCACCTTCTCCCTGTGGCTGCCAGACCATAGCTGCTGCAGAGCTATTAAACAGAAGCAGCTCTAATGCCTATGTTAGATAACTCTACTAGGAAATTTAAGCCCTGTTTTAAGACTTCAGGGCTAAGATTAGTTTCATCTGGGGACCTAATGGAAATGCCTTACCTTCCTATAATATCCATGGGAAAATGTAGGCATCTTCAAATATTAATTGGGTGCGCTAACACTACCCCAGGAAATCTCTTGCTCCCTTTTAATTAGAAGGTGGATTGACCCTAGCATAACCATGCTTCTAGCTCAGAGTGCCTGCAGTTAGGCAGACAAATCTCAGCCTAAGAGCTTCACAGAGCCACAGTACCTTAAAGAGATCTTCAGCAATTTGCAACTTGTCGCACATCTCCGAGAAAAGATCTATACTGCCATGATCGAGCAGCAGGTAGACAAAGACCATGCGCTTGTTAGCTGCCTCCAGGAGATCACAGAGAATCTCAGTGTCTGTGAACACATCCATCACGATAGCTAACACCTTCAGAGAAAGAGCAGAGGCATTAGCAGAGTCAATTTACATAACTTAAGATTGCTATGAAGACACTATGATGTATTTTATTTGTTTAAAAAATATTCCAGTAAACACAAGTACTCAGTTACATGTGGATATTTTTTCTGGTTTTCTTCCTAAGTGCCTGAATTGATGAAACACATTGCCTCATTGTTTTATTGCTCATATAAAGCCAGTATAACACACAACATATAACCCAAGGTGACCCATGAATTTGTAGGTGAGATTTCAGCACTAGGAAATATATTGAAATACTAATAGGAGAATGATAAGGATGTAGCTAAATAAAAGACCATAGCCCTTGCCACATGGCTTACTAGATGTCATAAGCCACACGCATTCAGCAAGAGCCCCTGGATGATGCTTTCTCATTTATGATTTACACCTGGACAGCCCTGGCTTTAAAAAGCTTCACCCTGTTGTTGTTGGCGAGGTGATAGATTCCAACAGCTCCATCTTTTTAAAAACACTGATTTATAAACTAACTGTTAAAATTGGACCACACATCCATGCTCCCCAATTCACAACTGGCAGAACAGCATGTAAAAGTCTCAGGACTGGGCATAAAAGCCCCAGCAACTATTTAAGTGCACAGCCTGCAGCCAGTGCGGATCAAGGGAACTGTAAACGTGATATAAAACCAGTTCCATACTAGAAAGTGCTTGTCTTGTCTGATGTCTGCTATTGCCCATGGAAAGGGTCAATTCAGCCCAGCTATTACCTGACTTACCTTCAGGAGGTACTTGTTTTTGCACTGACTGGAAAGGGAACCTTTGATAACTGTGCTCATGGGATATCACCTTCAATCAAAATAAACTTTACAACATCTCTGTAGATCTGTCTTACTAATTGCTTCCAGCTTGCACTGACTCTTACTCCAAAGCCTGTGCCCACACCTAACAGCAAGCTTATTCCCCTTGCCACCATGAGGATATCCTACAAGACCAGGCACATCCTGCGCAGCCAGCGTCCTCTTCAGGCAGCAAAACTATTTGTGGAGCAGTGAGGATCCCCCACCTTCCTCATGCTGTTAAAGCCTCGTGCTTCAGAAAGAGCTTTGCCATGGCTAAGTAAGCACAGTTATGTCCAATATCTCACATCCACACTTCCTGTTAATGCCCCAGCTCCAGACCATTCTCTCTGGTACTGCTTTTCACCACCTGTTCCCATCTTATATTTCTGCACATGACTTTCGTCTCTTACTTGCAGTGCTTTGCATTTCTTTTGCCCGAATTTAATTTTGTGATTTGCACCAATTCCACAAATGTGTTAAAATTGTAATATCACTTGCCAATCCTTTGCAGTTTGAGATCATCTGTTAACACAGTCTTTATTCTGTTACTTAATTTTATAATGCATATATCAAATACTAGGCTACCCAGGATGGACCCTTACCAGAAGCTGATTAATAATTGGTGCCATTGGAAAACTGTGCTCAGAAACCAGTTGACAAATTTATACTGTTAGTATTGCTTCAGCACACTCTTGTAATGTAAATTAGATGATTAAGAAGGTCATGTGAACCATGGGTTTATATTACATTTCCCAATTTTTCACCTACAAGTTTTCTCTTCTTAGGACAGAAAATTGGTCTGGGTTGGTATTTTACCTGATGCCTGTTTTATTATTCCAGAGACATTTCTTCCGTTTCTGCATCTTTCTGATGCATCCAACTTAAAATGACTGATCTGTAATTCCCCTGATGTGGTAAGGACTTGTAGGCTTTGAGAGAGCAGTTGCCAACTGGGATCCTTCTCCCCTGCCATTACTCTGTGTTATCAGGGCCAGCACCTGCCCTTGCAGGGGAATAACAAAGTGGAAGGAATCCTGTGGCTCCAGAGGGCTCAGAAGTCTGTGCTGGGCAGCACTGTTGCATCCTGGCTTGGCTCCTGACCATTTCTGGGTGAAACTGCTGCTGCTCTTTTGATTTATATAAGGGCAAAACTCCTGGATGATGGTAAATACAGCCCTGAAGTACCAACTTTTTTTTCAGGAAAACAAGAGAGCTGCTAGAACACACATGACATCAGCCTTCTGTCCCCTCTCCAGCTGCTCAGCTTCTGGTTTCCCAGAGTGTGGGCAGCCTGGCTTTGGTTTGTGGCACCTCTGTGGCCTCCATCACCTGTATGTAGTCAGGGGCATCATCTGCACCTTTCCCACATGCCAAATTATGCTGCAGAGTCTCCGTATGGAGCGTCCATGACATTTTAACTGATACAGGCAACATTTTAGGGATGAAAGGTCTATTTTCTGAATTATTTCCTTCCTCTGTGGATGGCTGCTGACATACCAGACATACCTGCCTTTCTTTGGCCTCCCCTTCACCCATATCTTCCACAAATCCCGTCAAATAATTCCTAATGGCTGAGAGCTCACTTAGGCTTAATTCTCATTAATGGTGCAGTGGTCTGAACAGATCAAACCATCCTGCTGGGGGTACATGAGAAGGGACAGAGCCAAGCTGCCCTTTCTACAGCACATTTAATCCCCTGGGTGAATGGGAGATTAGAAGAGAGAAGAGGGAATGTTTTTTTTTAAGCCACCAACATTAAAAAAAAAGTTGGTGTGAGTTAAAAAAAAAAAAAAAATTAAAAAAGCACTGCCTATGTTCATCAACAGGCTCTTCACAGCCACTTTCTAGAGCAAAGCTACACTGCAACGCACAGGGCTGCCTTGGATTAAACGCCACGTTCACCTGAGCTTTGTAAGAACAAGAAACAACCGAGTGCAGAGGGAATAGCAATTCTCTCCCCATACCTGAGTAGTCTTGTGGATGTACCGCCGTATGATATCTCTAATGTTGCTGTTCTTCTCTGTTTGGAAATACACAGTGGCGGTGGATTTTTCCTTTAAATAGGGCTTCTCTGCTGTAATCCATGTGTGGAGCAGAGCCGGCTCACTGCTGTCAGAAATGGTGGGGAAGTAGGTCCCTGAAGGGAGTGACCCGGCATCGTTCTGCTTTGGTGCGGCTGCCCCGTCGGCAGCTGGGGACTCCTGCGCATAATAAGACTCCCTGGCGTTATCCTTGATGTACTGAGCTTCCACCGAGGAGAGGAAATCCACCTCGCCCTCCTTGCTTAGAGTTTCGAGGTAAGAGTCTGTCCCACCATCCAAGAAGGCATCCGTGGCCAATCTTATGCTTTCGTTGTGGCTGAAATCCACTTTTGTCAGCTTCGGGGACTGGTTCTTGATATCCTCCAGCCTTTTCCTTATCTTGCCCATATGTCTGGGGTGGTTCATGGCTCTTTGTCGCAGCAGCCGATCTGCCGGGCAGGCACCATGTGTATGCGTGCCACAGGCAGTGCAATCGTCCTTCTTGTTTGAGGACTGCATTCTGGCATGAAATCGCTTCGGCTGAACGAATTAACTATGAATAAAAATAAAGAGATCTTATTACCACAGGCAAATTCACACTCCCTGAATTTGTCTGTACAATTATCTTCAAAACGAACCTGAAGCTTGCTTCTCAGGTGGTGGTTGTTCTCCGGCAACAATCTGTTTCCAGATGGGACACAAGTGCAAAGCTGATTAGATTGCTTATCTGAGAGGCACCCACCTCAGCCTCAGGGCATACGAAGGATTCCAGTCAAATTTACCACGGCCCTCGGATTCGATTGTATTTCCCATCCTGTCGCATCCTGTGAAATATGAGTGAGGAAAGCACTCAAGCAAAAGCAGGTAGGCTCCCAAGCATCATTGCACAATCTTCAAAACAGCTTGAGGCTTCTCTGTCTTCCTATAGTATTCGTTAGGGAGAAAAAACAGCTCTGATGTTGAACTGGAACAGAGACAGCAGCCATGTCCATGGCTTCCAAACAGCAAAAAGGGTCATGGGCTCTGTTCTGCACCTACATGCTGCCAGGCAGGCGTAAAAATAGATGTGAACTTCGTCACTGTGCCCCGTCCGGAGTATGTTGCTATTACCATAGACGATTCACACACTTATTTCTTTAAAGCTTTGTGACTACGCCATCCTATTAAAAGAAAAATACCCCTTCCCAAACATCCTGAATATTACGTGGAGGGAGGGTTGTGAGCTGGCCTCAAAGCATCAGAAATACAAACACTCATCACTTGATTGTGCACATTTAGGGCTGGTTGGTTGGTTGGGGTTTTTTTCTTTTTTTTTTTCGTCTTTTTTTTTTTTTTTTTTTCCCAGGCTGCAGCTTCTGGAGTCACGTTGTCCCCATGGCAGCTCTCTGCTGTGTCATTAGGTGGATGGAGGCGCGGGTTGGAGCGGGGTGACAGGCCAGAGCCTGGGGGCAGCCGGGCCGGCTGGTCTGAGCGAGGAGGGGCGGGGCGGGAGCACCTGCCCCAGGTGTCCATACCTGTGTGCGTGCCTGGCTGCAGCGCCACGTGTGACACACTTCCCTCACGCGGGGTGGGTGGGCCCGCGCCCCGGCAGCTGTGTGTCCGTGCAGCCGTGTGCCACGGCTCCGGAGGGGAGCGCGGGATCGAGGGGATGTGCCGGCCTGGGCTCTTGTGAGGGCTGCTGAGGCCGTGTGTGGGCAAGGGAGAGGGTCCCGCCGCCCTGGCCTCGGGAGCACGGGTGTCTTCAGGGACGTACAGGGACAGTTTTTCAGGGCAGCTTCACAAATTCTGGGTCTACGTCAGGTGCCCTATGGGGTGAGGAAAAAAAAAAAATTACACGTAAGGATGAGACAAATATCTACGAAAACCAGAAAGGTATGAAATGGCTCGGATATTAATGCTGGAGCGACGGGGGGCAGGACACACCCACGTGGGGCCGAGGAGGGGCGGTGGCCGGGCCCTCCTGAGCTCCTGGGGTGATTTTAAAAACTACCCCGTCCCTCCCTCCGCCCCCAACATCCGTCCGCAGCTGCCAGACGCGGCTGAAAGTCACTAATTATCTCCCGACCTGTTCTGCGCAATTAGGCCGAAAATGATGCCATCTAATTACCCTGACACGCAGGACTGTGCCCTGCCAACGCCGATCGGGGCCAGGGACGGCCCTCCCCTCCTCGGCCAGAATCTGGCATGGTCACCCCGGTGTCCCTCAGGGTCAGCCTAGTCCCCCACATGGTCACGGCGGGGCTCCTCACGGGTTATCCTATGGGGCCTCAAGCTGTCACGCTGCGGTCCCACACGATCACTCCGAGCTCCCGCACGGCCAGCACGGGATCCGGCCCGGCGGGAGCGGTGTGGGGGGAGGAGAGGCGGGGCCGGGCCGGGCCGTGTGCTCCCGCGGCTCCGGCCGGCAGCGAGGGCGCTCTCAGGATCGAGGGTCCAGACGGAGAGGATCCGTGCAGCCGCCTCGTTAGCGCAGTAGGTAGCGCGTCAGTCTCATAATCTGAAGGTCGTGAGTTCGATCCTCACACGGGGCAAAGGCGGGCAGCGCTTTTGCTCCTGGCCGCCTCCGCCACGCTTTTAGCTGCGACAAACCCGCACGACAGCGCGCTCTGAGCTGGGCGGTGATTTCCAAGCCGTGCCTGTCGTGATTTCCGAAGAGGCAGCTCCAGGTGAAGGGCCTGTCTCTCCCGGTGCTGGGCTCAGGGAATAACTTCTGCAATTGTTCTGCCTTTTGGCAGCCGGTTTTCAGCCTCGGGGCTGTCTGCGAGCCCGTACAGGGATGCGGGGATGGGGAAATGGCTGCTGCGCTGAGGCGGGCACACCGCGGGTCAGGCTGCGCCCAGGGCCGCCCCGGCCGCGGGCAGGGCCCGGGAGCTGCTGTGGGGACACAGCAGGACGGCGGCTCCGCCTGCGAGTAACACTCGTTGATGCTGTACCGTTTTTACCAACCATAGGCACATACACATATAGCCCAAGGTGCACGCCAAAACCTCGGTGGGTTTATTATTTCCCTTCAAATATAGAAATAATCATATGTAAAATCCAAGACAATCATCAGAAGACAGTTTTTCTCATCTACTCCCTCTGCCTCTGAGATAATCCTGGCCTGTTGCATTTTTCTCCCTTTGAAAAGGAACAATGCCTCTTATCTGCACTCTGCTGAGGGCTGTCATGAGATTTCCATGGCTGCTGGTTGCTGCTAATATGACTGTTTCTAGTTTCAGGTGCAGAGGATGCTAAGGCAAGGATAACCAAGTACCTTTGTGCTTTTAGGTCTTCATGTAATTTAATGAGAAGCAGGGAGGCTGTTCCTAGCCCCAGGTGACAGAAAGCTGCTGGTTAGAAGTATCATGCTGGTTCTGGCCGGTGTTTCAGCCCCCAGGGCCACCACAAACAGTCCTGCTCCGATACTGCTGCCCCAAAGAGCATCATCAAACTCCAGGGGAAGCAGAACAAATTAAGATCCCAGTCCTCATATTTTCACAGGGCCAAGTCTACCCCTGTATCAGCACTGTGTGTAGCAATTATGGGTGATTCACTTTACTTTGACCTATTCTTTTTTACTGTAACACCTGTCTTGGGGTGATTCTA